>CM029021.1:5650265-5838889 GCA_016801055.1 Panax notoginseng | reverse complement strand
TTCTAACCTTCAGCTGATGATATCCAGAACGAAGATCGATCTTTGAAAAGAATTGTGCTCCTTGCAACTGGTCAAACAGGTCATCAATACGTGGCAATGGGTACCTATATTTTGATGGTGACATGATTCAACTCCCGATAATCAATACAAAGTCGCATACTCCCATCTTTCTTCTTCACGAACAGAACAGGAACACCCCAAGGAGAAGTACTAGGACGAATAAAACCAATGTCTAACAATTCCTGCAGTTGGGTCTTTAACTCCTGAAGTTCAATAGGAGCCATTCGATATGGGGTTTTGAAAATGGGTTTTGTACCGGGTTCAAAGTCGATACAAAATTCAATTTCACGCTCTGGGGGTAGGCCATGAAGTTCTTCGGGAAATACGTCAGGAAATTTATTAACAACAGAAATATCATTCAAAACTGACGTATTTTTGTTTAGATCTGTGACATGAGCTAAGAAAGTTTGACATCCGTTTTTCAATAAACGAATAGCTTTATGGCTTGAGATGACAGCGATTGATTTTAATGGTTTGGTTGCTTGAATTCGCATAATAGGTCGATTAGGAATATGAAAGCTAACAACCTTACGAAAACAATCAATTTTTGCATGATGAGTAGTTAACCAATCAATCCCTAGAATCACGTCAAATGCAAGTATTTTTAATGAAATAAGATCGACAGGTAATGTGTGGGTACCAACTTGAACCAAACAAGACTTATAAACCGTGGATGTAATGAAGGTTTCTCCCAATGGAGTTTCAACTGCTAAGTCAAAGTCTAATTTCTCCGGAATCAAATTTAATCGATGAGCGCAAGTAGGAGAAATAAAAGAATGGGTAGAACCGGTATCAAATAAAGTATAGACTTCGTTAGAGTTTATGATAAGCTTACCCGTGATGACCTCATTCGGGTTCCTTGCTCTCTGGGAGTTCACAACAAACGCTCTCCCTTGCACAACCGGTTTTGACTTTTCTGGGACGGCCTTTGGTGCCTCCATCCTAGCTGAATTTATTTTTGGTAAACGACAAAATCGGGCTAAATGACATTCTCTTCCACAATTATAACATGCTTTAGACGGCATCGCGCAGTTTGGACTGATGTGCCCCTCCCCTCCGCATTTGAAACATATGATAGGTGGTCGTTTTCCTTCCTTAACGACAGGTGCTGGTGCTGACGTCTTTCCATCATTGTTGAATCTCCTCTTCTTGAAATGCCCATTCTTATTATTTTGTCCCTAATTACCACCGAAGTGGTTACCATTTCTGGCCTGTTGATTCCCTCCACGCTTGTTGTCACCGCTTCGATGACTGCTTTCACTGGTATTATTATTTTGCCGGCTGCTCTCTTTTGGTTGCGTTGTCTCGTTATCGCGCTCCACCAACTGAGCCCTATTTATAACATCTGAATACAAACATAGTTTTATGAGAAATAAGGTGTTGACGTATCTCCGGCTTCAAACCTCTTAAAAATATCGGCGTCATTCTTTCTTCATTATCCACCAGGTGGGACGCAAACCGGGATAACTCCGCAAATTTTGCCTCGTACTGCGACACGGTCATATTATTCTGCTAATTTGATGAACTCCACCTCCTTCATGTGAAATACTCTCGGAAAGTATTTGTCGTTAAACAGCTCTTGGAACTTCTCCCAAGACATCTTCAGTGCGGCAGGTTGAGTACGCTTTATCGATTCCCACCAGTAATCTGCCTCTCTAGCAACATAAAGGCGGCAAAGGGAACCTTTTTGCTCCTCGGAGCAACCCAAGACATCAAATATCTTGGTGATCTGCTTTATCATGTTTCAGCTACAAGTGGTTTGGGTTCTCCCTAAACTCCGGTGGTCCCAGCTCCTTAAACTATTTAGCGGTGACCGCCGAGAGTTTCCAGTATTTCCACTACGTTGTGGACAGGAGCCGCTTTCACCTGTTGTTGCATGAATTGCATAAAGCCTCTGAACATTTGATCATTCATCGTTTGGTCAGTGTTGTTGTTTACATTAGGATTGTCACCTTCCTGATGCACATTATCCTGATTATTGATATGTGGTAAATCAACAGTCGTCTGTGCTCCATTGCTATTCTCAACATTCTTAGATGCCATTTTCAGATACTGCCACAAAATAAAAGTTAATTGATATATCATATAGTATCCTTATATTATGACCGACCAATTAAATACCATGCAAATAAACTTAGGTAGGTCATACTAGCGAAGGAATTCTCCGTCTCTCCCCTCCTAGTTCTATTCTCATATCTTAGCCAGGGATCATATCCCTAAGCTCTGATACCAACTGTGACGCCCCCAAAATTAGGTATACATCACCCATCTTGGGTCGTCAGATACAAAGTACAGAATACAAATACAACTTACTAATACAACTGTCGTGTACAATACGACAAAACATAAACTGTGAGTTTGAATACAAATATTATCTTCTAGAGAGTATTCATACTCAAAAGGAGTCCTCATTACATTTATTAACACACTATTACATAGAATAGTGAGGACTACTAACTAATACTATCATTCGAACCATCACTCCGTTTTCCGACTTGCCCCAGCTACGTTCTCATTTCCTGAAGAGAACAGTGAAAGAAAGGGTGAGCTCAACTAGCCCAGTAAGAAATATTATGACTAAGATAATGCAGAATAAATTATCATTAGCCTTCAACATGTTAAACTGATAAAATATAATAGACATCAAGTTTAACTGCAGCGGAACAAGCAATCCATTAAAAGAGTCAAGTAGAAAATAAACTCTACTATCTTTTATGATTTAAAAGGTTTTTCAACACTGTATCGCTGAGACTCAGCTTAATAAAATAATCCACATCATCGAATCACCCCTGCACTACGGCCAAGGATATTCGTATATTCATTAATGGTCATGATCATGCCAACAACTGTCCATCAATGCACTACGGGCAATGAGGACTTTTACCACATCATTTGTAACATTACGGTCATGATTATACCGAATAATCCCTGGTCATAATCATACCAAGTCCATCTATGCACTACAGGCCACAGATGACTTTCAACATTTTATAAACATTAGGATGATGACAATGATATACGAATTCAATAAAACAAGTTCAAGAATTAATTTATCCAAGAATTAACAACGTCCAAATTGTCAACATGATACTGCTTTGTGGAGTAAAATTCAAGAATGCTTAGAAGCATATTTTCATGAAAAGATACTGGATGAAACACAATTATCAAGGATATTTCACAAATTTCATGGAGTATAGAAGTCAAAACTTAACCAACTGAGTATAATAAAGAATGGAATAACAAAGAAATCACCATGCATGCGATAGACCGCACAGACAGGTTATTCCAACAGAATAATAAATAATGGAACCAGGTCCGGCATAACCGCACAGATAGGATATTCCGACAGAATAATAAATAATGGAACCAGGTCCGGCGTAACCGCACAGACAGGATATTCCGACAGAATAATAAATAATAGAACCAGGTCCGGTGTAAAACACACAGACAGGATATTCCGACAGAATAATAATAAAGACGGAACCAGGTCCGGTGTAAAACACACAGACAGGATGTTCCCACAGAATAATAATAAAAACGGAACCAGGTCCGGTGTAAAACACACAGACAGGATGTTCTAACAGAATAATAGAAGAATGTCACCAAGTATAGGGTACACCGCGTATACTGGTTATTCTAACAGAATAATAAAGAATGGAATAACAGAAGTTCTCTTCATGAATATAAAAGAAATAATATTCCCTACCTTAAAAGAACTAGATATTGGAAAAGTGAAGTAGCAGAATACTTTTATTCTCTCTCTCTTATCCTCTCTATACTTTCTCTCTCTATAGCTTGAATGAATTCGTGAAAAATAATGAAGCCCTAGGCCTCTATTTATAGAAAAACTGAGGGTGGCTCTTGGTCTTAACGAAGGGTCAAATGACTCTTGGTCTTAACGAAGGGTCAAATGACTCTTGGTAATATCGAAGGGACAAATACTATTGACGAAAGTAATTACTATTGACCAAGGTAAATACTATTGACCAAGGTAAATACTATTGACGAATGTAACTACTATTGACCAAGGTAAATACTATTGACCAAGGTAAATACTATTGACGAAGGTAATTACTATTGACCAAGGTAAATACTATTGACCAAGAGACTCTTAGATGATGACATATGGCCCCCCATAAAATAACCAAACTTACCACAACGTCTCAATTATTGATTTAATAATATAACATATTATACAGATGATACTATGACAATAATTTAAGAGATATGATGCAGCAATTACTGTAGCAATAATTGAGTATAGCTGAGTGATTTCTCACGTAAGCATCAATAATCAATACCGTGTGCTACTATGCAATCACGCGTATTGCTGTACTTTTACTACCGGGTAGTTCAACAGTTTTAACGGTAACACCTCAGCCGTTATTTTATAGAAAGATAATTTTTGTCGTTTCTAACTACGACAATACTTCTATTGTGGGGTCCACCAATGATTGTGCGGCCGTCGTACAAATATTCCCCGACAAACAGAATATTCCCTGAACAAACAATATTTTATAACAACTTGCTTACTTTATAAAATTTATAAATATTACCCACAACTATAACATTATATCAAATTAACTCCATAATATTCAAAATGATATTTATAAAAAATTCATCTTTATTTATAAAAATTGGGGTCTTACATTTCGTGAATTACGGATATCATATACTCCCTTCGTTCCTTAATATAGGTCGTTTTAGGTTATGCACAAGCATTAAGGTAATGATTGTATAGCATTAACTATAATATCAATTATCATATTACCCTTGTATTGAAATAAGAGATTGTTATTTATTGGACAGAAAATAGTGAGAGGACTAAAGTTATACTCCCTCCGTCCTAAATTATCTGCTGTTTTAGCAAAAAAAATTTGTCCCATAATATCTGAGACGCCCCAAAATTAGTATACATCACCCATCTTGTTTCGCCAAATATATGGTACAAAATATAATACAAACTTAATTATACAAATGTCGTGTAACATACGACAATACATAAACTGAGAGTTCTAATAAATATTGTCATCTAGACAATATTCATACTCAAGGAGTCCTCATTACATTTATTGTCGCACTATTTAACAGAATAGTGAGGACTACTAATGCTATCTTCTGGACTATCACTCCTTTCCCTGACTCGTCCCAGCTATATTCTCATTTCCTGAAGAGAGCATTGAAAGAAAAGGTGAGCTCAACTAGCCCAGTAAGAAATATTATGACTAAGATAATGAAGAATAAATTCTCAATAGTCTTCAACAATGTTAAACTGATAAAATATAATAGACATCAAGTTTAACTGCAATGGAATAAGCAATCCATTAGAAGAGTCAAGTAGAGAATAAAACCTACTATCATCTATGATTTAAAAATGTTTTCATCAACTTTTATCACTAAGACTCAGCTTAATAAATAAATCACATCTTCTAATCATCCCTGTATTACGGGCCAAGGATATTCATTAAATCATCAATGGTCATGACTATACCGAAAAATTCCTGGTCATAATCATACCAAAAACTATCTATCAATGCATTACAGGCCACTGAGGACTTTTACCACACCACTTATAACATCACAGTTCATGATTATACCGAATGATCCCTGGTCATAATCATACTAAGTCCATCTATGCACGTAAGCCAAAGATGACTTTCAACATAAAATAAACATGAGGATGATAACAATGTTATAGGAATTCAATTAAACAAGTTCAAGAATTAGTTTATCCAGGAACTAATAATATACAAATTGTCAACATGATACTTCTTTGTAAAGTAACAGTCAAGAATGCTCAGAATAATATTTTTATGAAAAGATACTAGATGAAGCGCAAATATCAAGGATATTCCACTAATTTCATGGAGTATAAAAATCAAAACTTTAACCAAATGAGTATAATAAAGAATATATGAAACTGTAAATGGATTTTTACCAGCCATGCGGTAATCCACGTATACTGTAAGACCCCGAATTTTATGAAATAAAAGTATTCAATTTTTCTTATAATTACTATTCAGTAAATAATTTAATTGATAAATGTTAAAGTTAAGGGTGATATATGAATTTTTTTCAAAATACACAAGTGGTTATAAAATAATCATTGTTATCGGGGAATATTCGTTTGGTCGTAGAATATTCTTTCTGTCGGGGAATATTCGTACGACGGAACAGCTATTTGTGGACCCCATAACAGAATAACTGTCGGATGAAGAAAATGACAAATTTGAATTTTTACAAATAACGGCGTAGTTGTTACCGTTAACACTGTTGGAATACCCGGTGGTTAAAATACAATAATACGCGTTATTGCACAGTAGCACACGGTATTGCATAGTATTTTTGAAATAATTGATTCTTACGTAAGAAGGCACTACTCAATAATTGTTACAGTAATTACTGTTCAATATTTTATTTTATTGATTCAATAATTGCTACGTTGAAATTTTATATTATTGTTGTTCAATAATTGTCACTGCACAGTATTTCCCATTATCAGATCAATAATTCATATTATTTGAATAATATTATTAGATAATATTATTGGCGATGTCTAGAAAGTTCTGTCTAAGGAGAGGTTTGGTCACCTAATTGCGCGCTAGTAAGAAAAAATTCTTATTGGAAAGCCCCCTCTTTCCTGGAACGGCCTGGTTGTCATAAATGTGATTCTGTAATATTATTTGTGAATAATTAATTATTGATTCATATGATAAGGAAATATTTATTTTATGTGGATATAAATGAGGAATATATTTTTGTGGTTAAAAATAAAGGAGTTAATGTTGAGGTTTTTATCAGTATTTTTATCGGAATGGAGGTATTAAAAATTAGGATTTTTGAGATATTTTGCGGGGGTTATAAATTTTAATCCGACCGTTGGATCGTGGTAATTTTTGGATATGTTATACATATATAAGTTGAGTATATGCCCACAAATTTTGAACCGTTAAAAATGAACGTATGATTTGTTATGAATTTTAAGAGGTGGCTGATTCAGAAATCAGGTTATAAATCATTTTTGGTGGAAAATTCTAGAATTGGTGGGCCCCACTTGTGGTTGGTGAAGAAATGTGCTGAATTATATTTCAAATGTGGTGGGTGAGAATAGTAGCAGGTAAAGCCATCAGGTTGCAGGTCAAACCTACCAAAATTTTCCTATAAATAGAGGGCTAAGTTAGAATTGAAAATCACACCAGAAACATAAGCTTTCTCTCTTTATCTCTCTATATTATGAAGCATATTTTGTGAGTTTTTAGATACTTGGTGAGTTGCTATTCATCAGTGCAAGTTTTCTTCAGCATCATATCCGATATCCAGTCAGAAGTACTGCTCTTTTGAGGTAAGAGATAGTAAGGGATAGTAAGGGATAGTAAGGGATTTTAAGGGTTGTTATGATTTTCAGTTTCGTAATTGTTCTGACCTTCAAAAATTCTGAAAAAATTTAAAATGATATTTTGATGAGTTTTCTTGATTGTGTCCAAAAATGGTGATTTTTGGATGTATAGATTGAGAGTTATGAATTTTATGAGAAAAGACTATTTTAAAAGTAATCGCTTATAATTCCTTGTGGTTAACCCCAAAATTGATGAAATTTTTATTGGGAGTACATCTATATAATATCAGTTTACTCTGTGAATTTTAGAATTTTTGGATAAAAGTACAATTTATGATAAATGTCTAAATATTCGGTGGTTTTGCCATATGAAAAATAGTAAATGAGTTTTAAAAAATTCTGAGAAAAATATATGTTCAATATGGGACTATATTCTGCTAAATTCCAGAAAAGAAATATTTTTGGAACTGATTTGGTATTTTTTATGAAAATAGTCTAGTTATGAGTAAATGAATTAAATATGTTTTGTGAAGTAAGAAAATAAAAAAAAAATAGAATTTTATGGCTTGAGAATCCTATATGAGGTATATGCAGATTTTTGATGAGGGTTTTTGCTTATTGGTGATGAAATCTTATGAGTTTGGCATTTTAGGATAATTAAATGCATTATTAGTAAAGTATAAACAATTAAAATAAATTGTTTATAAGCTTAAGAAATATTATTCTTTCAATATCATTATACCGAAATATTGGTATGTATTTTATTGTGGAATTTCTACCTTTTTGTGTTGAGTTTACTATTCATGAGTTACTATTCATGAGTTACTATTCACGAGTTACTATTCACGAGTTACTATTCTCTTTTTCTGACCAAATTATAGTTGGTTTATGAATATTACTCTTGAGATTAAATCTATATGTTGATTATATTGATTTTATTATCTTATATAACATTTTTATAATCCTAATGATGATATTTCTCTTTGACTTGAGTGTAAAGATGGGTAGATTTTTGGTATGATCATGATTATGGGTTATCTTTGGCCAGTAGTGCAAAGTTGAATCATTGATTGGTATGATCATGACCATTGAATTTATAAGTGAATATCTTTAGCTTAAGTGCAAAGGTGAATTGATCAACATGGTTATAATTATTGTTTATATAAATTCTGAAATGATTATATATTTCTTTGAGATATTAATATCTTTGGCCTGTAGTGCAAAGATGAAATATTGATGAATATCTTTGGCCTGTAGTGCAAAGATGAATTGTTGATGAATATCTTTGGCCCGTAGTGCAAAGATGACATGTTGTTGAATATCTTTGGCCAGTATGCAAAGATGAACAGATGTTGAGATAACATGACCAACTGGTGATACAAATGAATATCTTTGGACGTAGTGCAAAGATGAAGTTATTAGTATGATTATGAACAGGAAATGTGATTTGGTGTAACCATGATCTTTGATGTTTCAGGTAAAGATAGGTGATGAAAATTATCATCGTCCTGGATGAGAAGAGGAATTTAGAACTACAGTTATGATTATATTATTCATATGATTGTGGACCAGAATTGTTGATTGATGTTACAGGGATAAAACATTGTTGGTGGATTTTTAACATGGTGGAGATAATAGACTTTATGGTCTATTTGACTCTTCTAATGGATTGCATGTTCCGCTGCAACTATGGTTGAAATTTTTATCATTTACAATATGTTCTAAATCTCTGATTTATTGTTGATGAAGGCTATTGATAATTGAATTATCTTTAGTCATGATATTCTTTACTGAGCTAGTTGTGCTCACCCTTTTGCTTCACAATTCCTTTCAGGTAATAAGAGTGTAGCTGGGTCGAGCGAGGGTAACGGGAAAATAGAACGGTGGTCTCTAGCTGTGGAGGTTCTCCCGAAGCAGTATAGAAAAGATCATTTAGTAGTTATATTTGGTGAAGAAAATAGGGTGAGGCGAATCCAACGTTGAAAGGGTGTTTTGTCACTATCATACAAGATGTCTAATGACATACAACCTCGTGTCATCATAAGACATGGTTGTGCACATCCACTTGCTGAGTATATCTACGAGCGCTACCTATATAATCTTGGTGTTTGTTTGAAGTATAATTCTCAATTAGAGACAGTGGAGATAATGATAAGTCAAGAGAAGACTCACCATTGGGAAGAATATGATAGTAATCTTCTCGTTTTTCTTTGGGGTCTATTGGGTCAACCAAGGATAATTCTGTGGCCATATGATATCTATCATAACCTAGATGCGTGGCCTCCCATGTACGAAGGTTTCCTTGAGCACTTCCCAAAGATTCTAATTTCTAAAACAGTTTTTGACTATACCTTTATGTAAGGTGTTATTGTGAGGTGATGTCCACGTTGGAACATGAGTCACATTTGGTATATATTTGTATCCAAACTCACAGCATATGTGTTGTTGTATTTTGCACGACAATTGTTGTAATAAAGTTGTAGTTATTTTATGTACCATGTATTTGGCGACTCAGAATAGGTTGGATGGAATGAACCTATTTTGGGGGTGTCACATATACAGATCATTTCCATAATTTAATAAGGAATGAATATAAAGGATCATTCACCATGCATGTGGCAATCCACATAGACAGGTTATTCCAACAGAATAATAAAGAATGGAATAACAGAAGGATTCCCCATGCATGCGATAGAGACCGCACAGACAGGTTATTCCTAACAGAATAATAAATGCGGAATAATAAATATGGAACCAGGTCAGGTGAAATTCACACCGACAGGATATTTCGACAGAATCGTAAAGAACGGAATAATGAAAGAGTTTCACTAAGTATGCGGTACTTCGCATAAACAGGTTATTCTAACATAATAATAAAGAATGGAATAACAGAAGAAGATCACCAAGTATTGGGTAAACCGCATATACAGGTCATTCCACCAAGTATAGGGTAAACCACACATACATGTTATTCCAACTGAATAATAAAGAATGGAATAACATAAGGATTTCACCAAGTATAGGGTATGCCGCGTATACAGGTCATGTATAGTGTAAGACCCCAACTTATTAATGAATAAAATCAAATTTTCTCTAAATATTATTGTGAATAATAAGGGGTTAATTTGATATAATACTTTGGTTATGGGTGAAATGTGCAAATTTTGCAAAATAAGCAAGTGGTTATAAAATATTTATTTTTGGTCGGTGAATATTCGGTTGGTCGTGGAATATTCTTGCTGTCGGGGAATATTCGTACGACGACGCAGCCTTGTGTGGGCCCCATAACGGAAAGCGATTGGATGAAGAAAACGACAAGTATAAGTTGTTTATAAATAACGGCGTAGTTGTTACCGTTAATACTGTTGGAATACCCGGTGGTTAAAATACAGTAGCACACGGTATTGCACCAATTATTGATTCTTATGTAAGAAGACACTACTCAATAATTGTTACAGTAGTTATTATTCAATATTTTATTTTATTGATTCAATAATTGCTGCGTTGATATTTTATATTATTGTTGTTTCAATAATTGTTGCTGCACAGTATTTTCATTTATCAGATCAATAATTCATATTATTTGAATAATATTATTAGATAACATTATTGGCAATGTCTAGAAAGTTCTGTCTAAGGAGAGGTTTGGTCATCTAATTGCGCGCCAGTAAGGAGAAATCCTTATTGGAAAGCCCCCTCTTTCCTGGGAACGGCCTGGTTGTCATAAATGTGATTCTGTAATATTATTTGTGAATAATTAATTATTGATTCATATGATAAGGAAATATTTATTTTATGTGGATATAAATGAGGGATATATTTTTGTGGTTAAAAATGAAGGAGTTAATGTTGAGGTGTTTTATCAGTATTTTTATCGGAATGGAGGTATTAAAAATCAATCAGGGTTTTTGAGATATTTTGCGGGTGTTATAATTTTTAATCCGACCGTTGGATCGTGGTAATTTTTGGATATGTTATACATATATAAGTTGAGTATATGCCCACAAATTTTGAACCGTTAAAAATGAACGTATGATTTATTATGAATTTTACAAGATGACTGGTTCAGAAATTGTTGAATTTTCGGAGTTTATCATTTTGGTGGAAAATTCTAGAATTGGTGGGCCCCACTTGTGGTTGGTGAAGAAATGTGCTGAATTATATTTCAAATGTGGTAGGTGGGAATAGTAGCAGGTAAAGCCATCAGGTTGCAGGTCAAACCTACCAAAATTTTCCTATAAATAGAGGGCTAAGTTAGAATTGAAAATCACACCAGAAACAAGTTTTCTCTCTTTCTCTCTCTAGATTATTGAGTGTATTTTGTGAGTATTTAGATACTTTGAGAGTTTCTATTCATCAGAGCAAGTTTCTTTCAGCCTTATACCGGTATTCCGACCAGAAGTACTGATATTTTGAGGTAAGGGATATTATTTTCTTCTTAATGATATTATTTTCTTCAATATCATTATGCTGAAATATTGATATGAGTTTTTATCAAATTTGGAACTTTTTGTGTCGGGGTTACTATTCACGTATACGGCACTATTCACGTATACGGCACTATTCACGAATACGGCACTATTCACCGAAAAATAAAATTTTCCCTTTTTGTCCAAGATGTCTATTATGGTTACTATCTTTGATTGTATCCATGTTTTGATCTTTATTTTTGAATTCTGCTTCACAATTGATTATTATGAAGTATTATTGATCTTGGATAAACTGTTATACGAATCCCTACTATTTGTCCTTCTGTCTCATTGGATTCGTTCTCTTTAAGATATTTTTCATCATCCTCAGTCCTAAATGATGATATTAATGAATATCTTTGGCCTGTAGTGCAAAGATGTATAATTACTTGATGAATATCTTTGGCCTGTAGTGCAAAGATGAACAGGTGTTGAGATGAACATGACCGACTGATGATACAAATGAATATCTTTGGCCTGTAGTGCAAAGATGAATATTTGGTAAAGATGATTATTAATTGATGTTACAGGGATAAAATATTGATGATGGACTTTTAAATCTTAGAAGATAGTAGAATTCTTTCTCTACTTGACTCTTCTAATGGTTTGTTGTTTCCGCTGCAGTTGTTGATCTAAAACTTGTTGTCGATTATATTTTATCAGATTTTTCCCTGTTGAAGACTAACGATAATTTGTTGTATATTATCTTAGTCATAATATTCTTTACTGGGCTAGTTGAGCTCACCCTTTTCCTTTTTGTTCCATTTTTCTTCTCAGGAGGTGAGAACATAGCAGGATCTAGTCGGGGTATGGAGTGATGGTTCTAGAAAGATGTATTAGCAGTCCTCACTATTTCTGTAAAATAGTGTTTGAATAATTGTAATGAGGATTTATTTGAGTGTGGATATTGTCTAGAAGACAATATTTGTATTTAAACTCACAGTATGTGTTGTCGTATTTTGCACGACAATTGTATTATTGAAGTTGTAGTTTGCTTTCTGTACCATGTATTTGGCGACTCAGAATGGGTGTTGTATACCTATTCTGGGGGCGTCACAGTTGGTATCAGAGCTTAGGGATATGATCCCTGGCTGAGATGTGAGACAAGAACTAGGAGGGGAGAGACGGGGAATTCTTCGCTAGTATGACCTGACTAAGTTTATTTGGTGTTTATTTGGTCGGTCAGAGTATAGGGATAATATATGACATGACTATTAACCCTTGTTTTATGGCAGTATTTAAGAATGGCAGCTGAGAACGTTAATAATGGAGTAAATCAGACCGTGGAGACACCTTTGATCACTACCCAGGGGAACGTGCAACAGGAAGGCAATATTCCTCCTGTAAACAACGTTACCGAGCAAACGATGAATGATGGAATGTTTAGGAGCTTTTTGCAGTTCATGCAAAATCAGACGAGGGAGACTCGTGTGCAGAATACGGGTGGAAATGATAACAACGCGCGGTTTGTCACAGCTAAGCAGTTCAAAGAATTGGGACCACCAGAATTTAAGGGAAAGCCGGATCCGATCATGGCGGAAACGTGGGTCAAGCAAATTACCAAGATATTTGATGTCTTGGGATGCACGGAGGAACAGAAGGTTCCATTCGCCACATTTATGTTCCGCGGTGAGGCAGACTACTGGTGGGAGTCTGTGAAGCGTACCCAGCCTGACGCACTCAACATGTCCTGGGAAACATTTCAAAAACTGTTCAATGACAAGTACTTTCCTGAAAGTATTCGTCATATGAAGGAGGTTGAGTTTATTAGACTGGAACAAAA
The DNA here is from genome assembly GCA_016801055.1 of Panax notoginseng. Taxonomy (NCBI): domain Eukaryota; kingdom Viridiplantae; phylum Streptophyta; class Magnoliopsida; order Apiales; family Araliaceae; genus Panax; species Panax notoginseng. The sequence goes on along the minus strand of CM029021.1, from coordinate 5,825,241 downwards.
TAACATGACGGTGTCCCAGTACGAGGCGAAGTTTGCAGAGTTATCCAGGTTTGCACCTCATTTGGTCGAAAATGAGGAACGAATGACGCGGATGTTTCTGAGAGGTTTAAAACCTGAGATTCGTAAATTTTCTCTGTATTCAGACGTTGTCAACAGGGCCCAATTATTAGAGAGAGATAATGAGTATACTCAACCGAGGGACCATAACCAGGGTCATACCGGTGACAGCAATCATCAGAGCGATGATAACCAACGAGGAGGGAAAAATACGAACAAAGGCGGTAACCACTCGGGTGGTCATCGTGGCCATGATAATAGGAGAGGTGAGTCAAGTGGAAATTTCAGAAAGAGGAGATTCAACAATGACGGAAGACATCAGCACAGCACCAGCACCAACAACAAATTTTAGGGGAGGAGAACGACCGCCAGTTAGATGTTACAAATGCGGGAAAGAGGGACATATCAGCCCAAACTGTCCACAACAATCCAAGGTGTGTTATAACTGTGGAAAGGAAGGCCACATCGCTCGAGATTGTACTGTAGCGAAAACCAAGTTCAGCGGGAGTGGTGATCCAAGGCTGTCCCGGATAAGTCGAAATCAGCGGTTCCTGGAAGAGCGTTTGTCGTTACTGGCCAAAACGCGAGAAACCCGAACGAGGTGATCACGGGTAAGCTAATCTTGAATTCTTGCGAAGTTTATACTTTACTAGATACCGGTTCTACCCATTCTTTTATCTCTCCTGCTTGTGCTCAACGTTTAAACTTGACTCCGGAGAAATTGGACTTTAACTTATCTGTTGAAACTCCGTTGGGTGAAACCTTCGTTACATCTACAGTTTATAAATCTTGCATGATCCAAGTTGGCACTATCACATTACCTGTTGATCTTATCTCTTTAAAGATACTTGCTTTTGATGTGATTTTAGGAATTGATTGGTTAACCACTCATCATGCTAAAATTGATTGTTTTCGTAAGGTTGTTAGTTTTCATATTCCTAACCAACCTGTCATACGAATTCAAACTACTAAACCACTAAAATCAGTCACTGTCATATCAAGCCACAAAGCTATTCGTTTATTGAAAAACGGATGTCAAGCTTTCTTAGCCCATGTTATGGATTTGAACAAAGACAAGTCAGATTTGAATAATATTTCTATTGTTAGAGAATTTTCCGATGTATTTCCTGAAGAACTTCCCGGTCTACCCCCGGAACGAGAAATTGAATTCTTTATTGACCTTGAACCCGGTACAAAGCCCATTTCTAAAACCCCATATCGAATGGCTCCTATTGAACTTCAGGAGTTAAAAGTCCAACTACAGGAGTTGTTGGACATCGGTTTTATTCGTCCTAGTACGTCTCCTTGGGGTGCTCCTGTTTTATTCGTAAAGAAGAAAGACGGGAGTATGCGACTTTGTATTGACTATCGAGAATTGAATCATGTCACTATCAAGAATAGGTATCCGCTACCTCGCATTGATGACCTGTTTGACCAGTTGCAAGGAGCACAATTCTTTTCAAAGATCGATCTTCGTTCTGGATATCATCAGCTGAAGATTAAAACTGAGGATATTCCAAAGACTGCCTTCAGAACTCGGTACGGGCATTATGAATTCTTAGTAATGTCTTTTGGATTGACTAATGCTCCTGCTGCCTTCATGGATATGATGAACCGTGTATTCAAAGAATATTTGGATCAGTTCGTTGTTGTCTTTATTGATGACATCCTCATCTATTCCAAAAGCCGTGAAGATCATGAGCGCCATTTGAAGCTGGTACTGCAAAGGCTTCGTGAAAACAAGCTATATGCCAAACTGAAGAAATGCGAGTTCTGGCTTGAGGAAGTAGCATTCCTTGGGCACGTGGTGTCAAAACATGGAGTATCTGTCGACCCGGCGAAGATTGAAGCCATACAAAGTTGGGAGCAACCGAAGTCGGTAACCGAAGTACGTAGCTTTCTGGGCTTAGCTGGTTATTATCGGAGATTTGTGGAAGGATTTTCTCGAATCGCTACTCCGTTAACTCAGCTGACTCGGAAAGATACAAAATTCGTATGGAGTGAGGAATGCGAGAAGAGTTTCCAAGAACTCAAGAGGAGACTCATTTCGGCACCTGTTTTGACAATACCATCTGGTTCGGATGGATTTGTTATCTACAGCGATGCTTCAGGCAAAGGGTTAGGATGTGTTCTCATGCAACATGGGAAAGTCATAGCCTATGCCTCACGACAACTCAAAGAATATGAGAGGAATTATCCTACTCATGATTTGGAGTTGGCAGCAGTCGTTTTTGCGTTGAAGATCTGGAGACACTACCTGTATGGGGAGAAAGTGGAGATCTATACAGATCATAAAAGCCTCAAATATTTCTTCACCCAAAAGGAACTCAACATGCGGCAACGACGTTGGCTTGAGCTGTTGAAAGATTACGATCATACCATCCAATACCATCCTGGAAAAGCAAACGTAGTAGCTGACGCATTGAGTAGAAGATCATATGCGGGTACGAGTGCAATGTTTTTAACACAAAGGCCCATTTTGTATGACTTGCAAAGGATGGAGATAGAGATGAAGGCTCCAAGTACCCACATGATGATATCAAATATACGAGTAGAACCGACTTTAATCGATAAAGTTAAAGCTGCTCAAGCTACGGATATAGAGCTGATGCGTATGAAGAAGAAAGTGCAAGAAGGTGCTATTCCAGAAGCAAGAATCGATGAAGAAGGAATACTTCGAGTCAACTCCAGACTTTGTGTTCCTAACGATTTTGACTTGAAGCATAGAATAATGATGGAGGCACACAACACACCGTTTGCAATCCATCCTGGGAGTACCAAAATGTATCACGATCTTCGACATACATTTTGGTGGAGCAATATGAAAAGAGAGATCGCGGAGTTTATCTCGAGATGTTTAACTTGTCAACGTGTAAAAGCGGAGCATCAAGTACCAAAGGGTCCATTGCAACCACTTGAGATTCCGAAATGGAAGTGGGAACACATTACTATGGATTTTGTTACGGGTCTTCCCAAGGTTTCTCAAGGCATAGATGCGATTTGGGTTATTGTTGATAGATTAACCAAGTCCGCTCATTTTTGCCGATACGTGAGACTTATTCCCTTGAACGTCTTGCTAGTATGTACGTGAACGAGATTGTGAGATTGCATGGCATGCCAGTATCCATAGTTTCGGATCGTGACCCAAGATTCACTTCACGATTTTGGGTTAGCTTGCAGAAAGCTATGGGCACGGATTTACGATTCAGTTCAGCATACCATCCTCAAACGGACGGACAATCAGAGAGGACTATTCAAACTCTTGAAGATCTATTAAGACTTTGTGTCTTAGATCTCAAAGGGAGTTGGGATAAGTACCTACCATTGGTGGAATTCTCCTACAACAACAGTTATCAGGCGAGCATAGGTATGGCTCCATTTGAGGCGTTGTATGGAAGAAAATGTCGTTCTCCAGTATGCTGGGACGAGGTGGGTGAAGCAACATTGTTGGGACCAGAATTGGTACGCATTACTACAGAGAAGATCCAAACGATTCGACAACGTATACAAACGGCACAGGATCGACAAAAGAGTTATGCGGATCTTCATCGGAAGGACGTGGAATTTAATATTGGGGATCATGTATTGTTACGTGTTGCACCATGGAAGGGAGTTACAAGATTTGGGAAGAGAGGAAAGCTCAATCCAAGATTTGTTGGTCCATTTGAGATTCTTGAGCGAATAGGAAATGTGGCATATAGACTCGCATTACCTCCAAGCATGTCTCGTGTTCATAATGTTTTTCACATATCTATGCTTCGTAAATATGTTAAAGACCCGAACCACATTATTGAGTTAGAACCAGACGAGATAGCTGAAGATTTAACGTACGAGGAGGTACCTGTTAAGATCTTGGATAGGAAAGAGCATGTCCTACGCACGAAGGTTATACCACAAGTTAAGGTTTTGTGGAGAAACCATGCTATTGAAGAAATGACCTGGGAGTTGGAATCAGAAATGAAAGCGAGGTATCCTCACCTTTTTGAAACATCAGGTACGTACGTCAATTTCGAGGACGAAATTTCATAAGGAGGGGAGGTTGTAAGACCCCAACTTATTAATGAATAAAATCAAATTTTCTCTAAATATTATTGTGAATAATAAGGGGTTAATTTGATATAATACTTTGGTTATGGGTGAAATGTGCAAATTTTGCAAAATAAGCAAGTGGTTATAAAATATTTATTTTTGTCGGTGAATATTCGGTTGGTCGTGGAATATTCTTGCTGTCGGGGAATATTCGTACGACGACGCAGCCTTGTGTGGGCCCCATAACGGAAAGCGATTGGATGAAGAAAACGACAAGTATAAGTTGTTTATAAATAACGGCGTAGTTGTTACCGTTAATACTGTTGGAATACCCGGTGGTTAAAATACAGTAGCACACGGTATTGCACCAATTATTGATTCTTACGTAAGAAGGCACTACTCAATAATTGTTACAGTAGTTATTATTCAATATTTTATTTTATTGATTCAATAATTGCTGCGTTGATATTTTATATTATTGTTGTTTCAATAATTGTTGCTGCACAGTATTTTCATTTATCAGATCAATAATTCATATTATTTGAATAATATTATTAGATAACATTATTGGCAATGTCTAGAAAGTTCTGTCTAAGGAGAGGTTTGGTCATCTAATTGCGCGCCAGTAAGGAGAAATCCTTATTGGAAAGCCCCCTCTTTCCTGGGAACGGCCTGGTTGTCATAAATGTGATTCTGTAATATTATTTGTGAATAATTAATTATTGATTCATATGATAAGGAAATATTTATTTTATGTGGATATAAATGAGGGATATATTTTTGTGGTTAAAAATGAAGGAGTTAATGTTGAGGTTTTTATCAGTATTTTTATCGGAATGGAGGTATTAAAAAATCAAATCAGGGTTTTTGAGAAATATTGCGGGTGTTATAATTTTTAATCCGACCGTTGGATCGTGGTAATTTTTGGATATGTTATACATATATAAGTTGAGTATATGCCCACAAATTTTGAACCGTTAAAAATGAACGTATGATTTATTATGAATTTTACAAGATGACTGGTTCAGAAATTGTTGAATTTTCGGAGTTTATCATTTTGGTGGAAAATTCTAGAATTGGTGGGCCCCACTTGTGGTTGGTGAAGAAATGTGCTGAATTATATTTCAAATGTGGTAGGTGGGAATAGTAGCAGGTAAAGCCATCAGGTTGCAGGTCAAACCTACCAAAATTTTCCTATAAATAGAGGGCTAAGTTAGAATTGAAAATCACACCAGAAACAAGTTTTCTCTCTTTCTCTCTCTAGATTATTGAGTGTATTTTGTGAGTATTTAGATACTTTGAGAGTTTCTATTCATCAGAGCAAGTTTCTTTCAGCCTTATACCGGTATTCCGACCAGAAGTACTGATATTTTGAGGTAAGGGATATTATTTTCTTCTTAATGATATTATTTTCTTCAATATCATTATGCTGAAATATTGATATGAGTTTTTATCAAATTTGGAACTTTTTGTGTCGGGGGTTACTATTCACGTATACGGCACTATTCACGAATACGACACTATTCACCGAAAAATAAAATTTTCCCTTTTTGTCCAAAATGTCTATTATGGTTACTATCTTTGATTGTATCCATGTTTTGATCTTTATTTTTGAATTCTGCTTCACAATTGATTATTATGAAGTATTATTGATCTTGGATAAACTGTTATACGAATCCCTACTATTTGTCCTTCTGTCTCATTGGATTCGTTCTCTTTAAGATATTTTTCATCATCCTCAGTCCTAAATGAGGATACAAATGAATATCTTTGGCCTGTAGTGCAAAGATGTATAATTACTTGATGAATATCTTTGGCCTGTAGTGCAAAGATGAACAGGTGTTGAGATGAACATGACCGACTGATGATACAAATGAATATCTTTGGCCTGTAGTGCAAAGATGAATATTTGGTTAAAGATGATTATTAATTGATGTTACAGGGATAAAATATTGATGATGGACTTTTAAATCTTAGAAGATAGTAGAATTCTTTCTCTACTTGACTCTTCTAATGGTTTGTTGTTTCCGCTGCAGTTGTTGATCTAAAACTTGTTGTCGATTATATTTTATCAGATTTTTCCCTGTTGAAGACTAACGATAATTTGTTGTATATTATCTTAGTCATAATATTCTTTACTGGGCTAGTTGAGCTCACCCTTTTCCTTTTTGTTCCATTTTTCTTCTCAGGAGGTGAGAACATAGCAGGATCTAGTCGGGGTATGGAGTAATGGTTCTAGAAAGATGTATTAGCAGTCCTCACTATTTCTGTAAAATAGTGTTTGAATAATTGTAATGAGGATTTATTTGAGTGTGGATATTGTCTAGAAGACAATATTTGTATTTAAACTCACAGTATGTGTTGTCGTATTTTGCACAACAATTGTATTATTGAAGTTGTAGTTTGCTTTCTGTACCATGTATTTGGCGACTCAGAATGGGTGTTGTATACCTATTCTGGGGGCGTCACATATAGGGTATGCCACTTTTACAGGTTATTCCAACAGAATAATAAAGAATGGAATAACAGAAGTTCTCTTCATGAATAAGAAAGAATAACACCCCTTACCGTTTTAAAGAAGAACTGAAATAAAGAAGTAGTTAAGTGGCAGAATATTCTTCTTCTTTATCTCTATAGTTTCTCTCTCTAGAGTTCAGTGAATTCGTAAGAAAATAATGAAGGAATGAGCTTCTATTTATAGGAAAATGGAATGCATAGTAACTAATCCATGAACGGTCCAGATTGATTTACTTTAATCTGACGGTCCATATTTAAAGCAAACTCTTTTAAATAAAATATAATATATTCTAATTATTGCCTAATAAAACAAACAACTTTAATAAAGTATTCTGTTTTATATAAAAAGATGCTTCTGTTTTATTACGTTAATAATACGAATAAAACAAAACTTCATTATCGCTAAATAATTCATATTATTAATTGACAATAATTGAATCAAAATGAGTGACTTCTCACATAAGTATTAATAATCAATACCGTGTGCTACTATGCGACTACACGTATTACTGTACTTTTACTACCGAGTAGTTCAACAGTATCAACGGTAAAACTTCCGCCGTTATTTTTAATAAAATATTTTTGTCGTTTTCTCAATCCGACAATAATTCTGTCGTGGGGTCCACCAATGATTGTACCGTCGTACAAATATTTCCCGACTAATCGAATATTTCTCGTAAATAGTAACTCATGAATAGTAACTCGTGAATAGTAACTCATGAATAATAACTCGTGAATAGTAACTGATGAATAGTAACTCGTGAATAGTAACTCGTAAATAGTAACTCATGAATAGTAACTCGTGAATAGTACTCCGACACAAAAAGTACTCCAAAACTCGAGTGAACAATACTAGAGTGAATAGTAACTGGGTATTTTATGACAACTTGTCTACTTTGAAAAATTTTCACATATCACCTTTAACTTTAACCTTTTATCAATTTAACCATTTATCAAAATAGAAAAATTGAATACTTTTATTTCATAAAATTCGGGGTCTCACAATATCTGTTTTTTCAAGATTTCAATGCATTTTTTTCCTTTATTTTCCAAGTTTGCCCCTTTACCCTAATTAATGATAGTCATTACTCTCATTCATGACTCTGCTCTTTTTAAGCATCTTTTCATATTCCCACCAACAAGGATTCATGCGCAGAAAATAAAAAAGTCAATACATAAGGGCATTTTAGTATATTTATCACATATATTGGTATGTATGTGGAACTCTAGAAAAGCAGATAATTTGGGACGGAGGGAGTATTTATTACTTGGGGTAATATTGGAAACTAAGCAATTAATGCTTACTTGAAATTCTAAAACGACTTATATTAAGGAACAAAAATATTTCTTTAAAATGACCTATATTAAGGAACGGAGAGAGTATTCGGTATCATAATCCCGAATAAAGAACGGGTTTTGTTATAAAATTATAATATTTTTTAATATCTTCTATAAAGATATTTTATTAAATAGAGTGATTAAAATTTGTTTCCTTTTGAATTATAAAATTAAATCATATGGTTGATGATAGTGTTATGTTATATTAATATCATAGTAGCATTTTTAAAAAAAATTATTTACTAATTTTAATTAATTATACCAATAAATTCGAATAGTTATTCGAAAATGGATAATATTCAAATTCGAATATCGAATTTGAATAGTATCTTAAGAAATTCATAGAATATCATATACGGATAACGATAACATATTTTTTTCCCCCGGATATGGATACATGTATCACTGAATCACTGTATTCGGATTCGAATATGTCTGTTTACAACCCTATAGTTGTGAGTTACAAGAAAAAATGTTCGGTACTAGTTTAACTTATAAGTTAAAAAGTAAGTTAAACAATATGTAAAGGTATTTTGCTGATAGAGAGTTATAAGTTAAAATAAATTGCAAAGATTACTAAATATGATATTAATAAAAAAGTACGTTAATTCAACAATTCATCATGAGAGTTACCATTCTAACATTATAAAACAATTAAAAAAATCATAACTTCAATATCCATGAGTTTTTCTTATTTTCTTTTTTTGACATAATATGTGACGTCCCCAAAATAGGCCTACACAACCCATTTTGAGTCGCCAAATACACACCACAGAATTCAAATACAAAATTTTCAATTTACAACTATTAACTATTAAATGACCATATTGTTGTTCACCAAAATTAACTATTAAATGATGTATAAAATACGACACACACATTTTAAGTCGTCAATACAATTATATATTGTCGTGCTATTTTATAATGTATTGAGAAACTTCAACCGTCACAGACTATCACTCTATTCCCTTATTATCCCCGCTCGACCCTGCTACACTTTTATTATCTAAAAGGAATTGTGAAGTAAAAGGGCGAGTACAATATAACCCAGTAAAAAATATTATGACTAAAGATAATTAATTTTCACTCGTCATGCGGTACAATATAACCCAGTACAAAACTGTAAATAAATTTTCACTTGTCATGCGGTAATCTGCGCAGACAGATCATTTTTATAATTTAATAAAGAATAAATATGAATGGTGATTCACCAGACATGAGGTAATCCGCATAGACATGTTATTCCTACAGATTAATAAGGAATAGAATGACAACCCTTATGACTATGAAGAAAATAACATCATTTACGAATATGAAATAAATAATATCACTTACCTTAGTAGGAGATTGGATACTGCAATAGTGTAGTAGTGAATTAGTGAAGTACCGCGTGCTACTGTGGTTTCTCTTATTCTCTCTCTATTGTTTTAGTGAATTAGTGAAGAACTAATGAACTTAGCTCTCTATTTATAGGAAAATATAGTTTCGATATTTGTACGTTAGGCGCTCGGTTTATTACAGTTTAGTAACTCATTAATTGCACCTTAGTCCAGGTGGCATCATCATGACATCATGATGATGATATCATCTTTGTATTTTTTTAAGAATGATGTCATGCTTACATCATCTCTTCTCTGATTGGTTGATTCAAGTTCACATGGGTTGGTCGACTTATTACACTTTGGTACCCCTAAAATTTTTAAAGTTTGCATTATTCCTCCTTTGTAATTCACTTATCTTTAATCAACAAAATCTTTAATCTTTTTAATAATTATTCACTATTGATATTATAGATTTTAATATTGACAACCAGATCGTTCTCAAAAAATAGAGGGCTTTCCGATAAGAATTTTTTCTTATTGGCACGCAATTAGATAACTTAACCCCTTTCCTCAACAGAACTTTCTAGATATTGTCAATAATGCTTATCTAATAATATCATTTCAATAATATGAGTTACTGTGTCGTGACAATTATTGATTTAATAATATAAAATATTATGCAGATGTTACTGTGACAATAATTGAATATAAGATACTATGCAGCAATTACTATGACAATTGTTGAATGAAACTGAGTGACTTCTTACTTAAGCATCAATAATAAGAGATATTGTGCAATACTGTGTGCTACTGTACAACAACGCGTATTACTGTACTTTTATCACCAGGTATTTCAACAGTTTAACGGTAAAAGTCTTGCCGTTATTTTTATAAAAAGGTTATTTTTGTCGCTTTCTATATCCGACAATTATTTCGTTGTGGGGTCCACCAATGATTGCGTCGTTGTACGTGTGACGCCCCCAAAATAGGTATACAACACCCATTCTGAGTCGCCAAAATACATGGTACAGAAACAACTACATCTTTATTATTACAACACAAGAACTGTGAGTTTAAATACAAATATTGTCATTTAGACAATATCCACACTCAAATAAGCCCTCATTACAATTATTGATACATTATTTCGCAAAAATAGTGAGGACTACTAAAGTAACTTCTAGAACCATCATTCCATACCCCGACTAGTACTCGCTACATTCTCGCCTCCTGAGAAAAATGGAACAAAAAGGAAAAGGGTGAGCTCAACTAGCCCAGTAAAGAACATTATGACTAAGATAATACAGAACAAATTATCGTTAGTCTTCAACAGGGAAAAATCTAATAGAATACAATAGACAACAAGTTTTAAATCAATAACTGCAGCGGAAACAGCAAACCATTAGAAGAGTCAAGTAGAGAATGAGTTCTACTATCTTCTAAGATTTAAAAGTCCATCATCAATATTTTATCCCTGTAACAACAATCAATAACCATCTTTAATCAAATATTCATCTTTGCACTACAGGCCAAAGATATTCATTTGTATCACCAGTCGGTCATGTTCATCTCAACACCTGTTCATCTTTGCACTACGGGCCAAAGATACTCATCAGTTAATCATTCATCTTTGCACTACGGCCAAAGATATTCAGTAATATCATCATTTAGGACTGAGGATGATGAAAAATATATTAAAGAAAACGAATCCAGTGAAACAAAATAACAAATATTAAGGATTCGTATTTCGATTTATTCATGTCCAAAAATACCTTATAATTATTCATAGTGAAGTAGAATTCAAGAATGATCAAAACATGGATACAATCAAAGCTAGTACCCAGAATAGATATTTTGGACGAAAAGAAGAAAATTTTATTTTTCGGTGAATAGTAACTCGTGAATAGTAACTCGTGAATAGTAACTCATGAATAGTAACCCCGACGTGAAAAGTTCCAAATTTGATAAAAATTTCCAACCAATATTTCGGCATAATGATATTGAAGGAATAATATCATTTTTGAATAAAATAACATCCCTTACCTCGTACAGACAATACTTCTGGTCGGAATACCGGTATAAGGCTGAAAGACACTTGCTCTGATGAATAGAAACTCTCAAAGTATCTAAATACTCACAAAATACACTCAATAATCTAGAGAGAGAAAGAGAGAAAACTTGTTTCTGGTGTGATTTTCAATTCTAACTTAGCCCTCTATTTATAGGAAAATGTTAGCACGCCGAAGCAGACTTAACCTGCAACCTGATGGCTTTACCTGCTACTATTCCCACCCACCACATTTGAATAAAAATCTCAGCACATTTCTTCACCAACCAAGAGTGGGGCCCACCAATTCTAGAATTTTCTACCAAAATGATTAACTCCGAAAATTCAACAATTTCTGAACCAGTCATCTCGTAAAATTCATAATAAATCATACGTTCATTTTTAACGGTTCAAAATTTGTGGACATATACTCAACTTATATATGTATAACATATCCAAAAATTACCACGATCCAACGGTCGGATTAAAAATTATAACTCCCGCAAAATATCTCAAAAACCCTGATTTTTAATACCTCCATTCCGACAAAAATACTGATAAAAACCTCAACATTAACTCCTTCATTTTTAACCACAAAAATATATCCCTCATTTATATCCACAAAAATAAATATTTCCTTATCATATGAATCAATAATTAATTATTTACAAATAATATTACAGAATCACATTTATGACAACCAGGCCGTTCCCAGGAAAGAGGGGGCTTTCCAATAAGGATTTCTCCTTACTGGCGCGCAATTAGATGACCAAACCTCTCCTTAGACAGAACTTTCTAGACATTGCCAATAATGTTATCTAATAATATTATTCAAATAATATGAATTATTGATCTGATAATGGGAAATACTGTGTAGTGACAATTATTGAAACAACAGTAATATAAAATATCAACGCAGCAATTATTGAATCAATAAAATAAAATATTGAACAGTAATTACTGTAACCATTATTGAGTAGTGCCTTCTTACGTAAGAATCAATAATTGGTGCAATACAGTGTGCTATCGCGTATTACTGTGTTTTAACCACCGGGTATCTCAACAGTATTAACGGTAACAACTACGCCGTTATTAATAAAAAACATATACTTGTCGTTTTCTTCATCCAATCGCTTTCCGTTATGGGGCCCACAAAAGACTGTGCCGTCGTACGAATATTCCCCGACAGGAAGAATATTCCACGACCAAACGAATATTCCCCGACAACAATGAATATTTTATAACCACTTGCTTATTTAAAATATTTACGCATTTTACCCATAACTAACCTCATTAATCAATTTAACACTTACTATTTCAAAATAATAAATAGAGGGAATTTAAATTTCATTTATTAATAATTTGGGGTCTTACAGTACGAATATTTTCCGACACAACGAATATTTTATGACAACTTGTTTAATTTATAAAATTTGCACATATCACCCATAACTATATCATTTATTAAATTATCAGCTTACTATTTAGGATAATATTTATAAGAAAAATTAAATAATTTTATTTCATAAAATTCGGGATCTTACAATGCAGATGTTACTGTAACAATTATTGATTTAAAATACTATACAATTGCTATTGTAACAATTATTGAATCAATAATATGAAATATTGTGCAATACCTTGTGCTACTGTGGAATACCGCGTGTTACTGTACTTTTATCACCGGTTATTTCAACAGTTAATGTTAAAAGTTCTGTCGATAATTTTTTTTATTAGAAATGTTATTTCTATCGTTTTCTATATACGACGATTACGTCACCGTGGGTCCCACTAAAGATTGGTTGTTTCTACTACGTCATACTTTATTGAATATTCTCTGACATAACAAATATTACCCGATAGAACGAATACTCTTCGACATACTTTTTATTTTATAATTTACACATATACCTTTAACTTTATCATTTTGTTAATTTAACACCTTACTATTTATAATAATAATTATAAGAAAAAACTAATTCTATTTACTAAAAGTCAAGGTCTTACATATATACACACACACATAAAAGTAGAAAGTAAAGATTGCACTTTCTACTTTCTTTCTTGTCATAAGATATTATTACTAAAATAAATAATAAATTGAGATGACATAAATTAGGAAAAACATTAATTTAATAGCATTAAATTCTCATTTGGGATGAGAATGGTACCAAAACATGTAGGTACCAAAATTTAGTGAGATTTTATACTCTTTAGTTTAATAGTAATAAATGGTAATTTGGGATGACATAAATTAGGATAAAATTAATTTAATAGCATTAAATTTTATTTGGGATGAGAATGATACCAAAATATGCATGTGCCAAAATTTAGTGAGGTTTTATGTTCTTTAGTACTCTCCTAGTCCCTTAATATAAGTTGTTTTAGAGTTGTGCAAAATTATTAATCAAATGATTATATAACATTAAATATAATATCAATTGTCTACATTATCCTTGTATTGAAAAAAGAGTGTTATTTATTGGGCACAAAATAGTTAGAGAACTAAAGTTATATTTAATACTTTGGATAATATTAGAAACTAAGCAATTAATACTTATTTGAAATTCGCAAATAACTTATATTAAGGAATAAAAATATTTCTCTAAAACGATTTATATTAAGGAACAAATGGAATATAAATTAAGATAAAAACTAATTTAGTAACATTAAAATCTCATTTGGGATGAGAATGGTACCATAATAGTACCAAAACATGCAGGTATCAAAATTTTGTGAGATTTTATATTCTTTATTAGATTTGTAAAATAGACTAAGAGTAAAATAATTATTACATTTGATCAAATTTACTTATTTAAATTAACTTATAAGTTATTATTTAAGAAATGAGAAATTATTATTTCTCAAAAAATATTATAAATTTAAAATTAAATTATAATCGAATCTTTAAATAATAAAAAATAATTTATAAATTAATTTGACCAATTTATAAATGAGGGTGAAGAGGCCCTTGAATCATTCATGGGCCCATTGCTCACATATGAAAATGGAAAGGAGGACATGGGTTGCTTTGAATTCTCGTTAGAAAGTTGGAAGTAAGCTTTTGTTTTTTCAGAAGTTAATAATTTTAATAATTACTCCATTTGTTTTAAAATTAAAAAAATATTTAAAAAAGAATAGACTTTTAAGTAAATATTTTTATTTTTTTTAATTAAATTTATCTTTAATATTAACTAAAAATATAATAATACTGGTATGATAATACCCAATTGAACAAGTAAAAACGTATTGGCATATTAAAATATTCATGTCATACAATTTTGAACCCTAAAAAAAATTATTTGAAACATAGGGAGTAATATTTTCTTGAAAACTCGTTTAATAAAGAACAATGAAAGATTTTTCCAATGCAATATAATGACATACCTAGATAAGAAAGACAATAATTTGATAATTATGAGTTTATAGTTACTTAAGAAGTTTGAAAGAAAGAAAGAAAGAAAATGGTGTTAACTAATTATAAATATGAAGAGGGAAGTGAGATGGTGATTATTCTATATAGACCATGTTGGATATAACGACTCTTAGCCTTTATTATAGGAGTAACTCTTATTCAAAGGCATAAATATAGATTAATATCTTAAATTTTTTAATATTTTTTTATTTTGGAGATTGTCTTCTTAATTTTTTTTAATTAAGGGATTAAAATTTTAATTTTTTCCACTTTGGGGATTGTTTTCTCAATTTTTCTAATTAGGGGATTAAATTTTTAATTTTTTTCATTAGAGGATTAAACTTTTTAATTTTTCTAATTATATCTAAATTGATAGTACCACATCAGAAAATTGATGACATGGCAGCGACACGTGACTAAAAAATATTTATGTGTAATATTGAATCTCATTTTAACATTTATTCAATTAATTTTTTGTACCAAATATGATAAATATAAGGTTATTATTAATTTTACTTTAAAAAATTGTCATTAAATTTACCAAAAAATTAATAATTTATCAAAAGGGTAAAATTATCATTACATTAACTTTAAAAATTAACAATGGTTTTATATTAAAATTATAATAATAATAATTTACTTTAAAATTAATAATGGTCATATATTTACCCTTTTTTAGTACAAAAAATTAGTTGAATAAATATTAAAATGAGACTCAATATTACACATAAGTATTTTTTAGTTACGTGTTACTGTCATGCCATCTATTTTCTGACGTGACACTATCATTTAGAAGTAATCATAAAAAATTAAAAATTTAATCACCTAAAATTATGAAAAAATTGAGAAGACAATCACCAAAGTGGAAAAAATTAAAAGCTTAATCCCCTAATTGAAAAAATTGAGAAGACAATCCCTAAAGTGGAAAAAAAATTAAAAGTCTAACCCCTAATTGAAAAAATTCAAAAGACAATTCTCAAAATGGAAAAAAATTAAAAGTTCAAGGTATGAATCCATATTTAGGCCTATTGAATTATAGGAGTAACTCTTATACATTAATTGCAAATAGCAAGTTAACTGAATAAAAAAGGAAACTACAGTATAATTTTATCTATAGAAATTATAAACAGGAAAACTAGCTAAGATGATATTAAAGTTAGGAATAATGTTTCAGACACAAACTATACATAAAAAATTATATAGTACAAAAAAATAACAGAAAAGAAAAAATAAGAAGCTAAACCCATTACTAGATGTTTTACACATTTTCATATGCAATACATGAGTCTCACTCTTTATGCACACCTTTTTATATACAGTTTGTATACATAGTATTATGCTTTAATGTCCTCTGATAAATATATTAAAGTTTAGCACAAATAATTACATATATGGGTAATTTTGTGTGCTAATTGTATATATCACAAAATATATAAGAGAATAATGAGGGGACATACCCTCAAATTACAACCCAGCCACATACGGCACACAGGCTATTCTAAAACCATCTCAACTATACCCAATCTAACAATAGACAACACAACAAAACAATACAACAGATAAATAAATAAATAAATATATATATATAGTCCGCTTCTCTAGCAAACTAGAAGGAGCGAACTAAGAACGAACCTGCTATAGCGACGGTTTTTTCCGTCGCTATAACTAAGAACGAACCGACTATAGCGACGGTTTTTTCCGTCGCTATAGCATAGAAAGTCTGTTTTTTATGCTATAGCGACGGAAAAAACCGTCGCTATAATCGGTTCGTTCTTAGTTCGCTCCATCCAGTTCGCTGGAGAGAGCCGAGCTATATCAGTCTGCTTCTCCAGCGAACTGGAAGGAACGAAAGAACGAACCGGCTATAGCGACTGTTTTTTCCGTCGCTATAGCATAAAAAACCGGCTTTCTATGCTATAACGACGGAAAAAACCGTCGCTATAGCCGGTTCGCTTTTAATTCGCTCCTTTCAGTTCGCTGGAGAGAGCCGAGCTATATATATATATATATATATATATATATATATATATATATATATATCAAAAAAGTATAGCAATGCGAAGCACTCCTTTGGAATTCACAAATCTAGCGTGCGAAGAGACTTTTTTTGGATGTTTCTTTACCTGATCTTCGTATCGTCCATTAAACATCATAAGCAATTGAAGATTTAAACAATCATCTCTTTGTAATTATAAAACAAGTAGCTAGTGTGTGACATTACAAAGTTGAGGTTAACCTCTCATTCTTGTGATAATTTCAAGAATATAGGTGACTTAATATAAACTTTTAGGTAAGTAGGTGATTTGTCATTCTTATTGAGTCAATCTATACAGGTCTACCCTAAAAAAAAAAGAGCAAAGTATAAATTTTACACATTAACAAAAACAAAAATAGAGAAGAGATTAAATAAAGTTCCAAATTTCTTCGTAAAGTGACGAGTAATTTTATTTATTTTTTAATAATAGACCTCACTAAATGACGTAATTACCATTTACTTTATGTATTTTAATTCATCTTCTTGGTGTACAAAAATAATTGTACATTCAATCATCCTTTTGAGGATGCGAGGAGTATAAATTAGTATGGCAGCTAAGCAGTTTCTTACATTTCTTTGTTATTTGCTCCCAATGTACCTAGGGAAGTCTTCCTAGTATTTCAGGGATATATGGTGGAAGCAATATTTCTGTACGTTGGTTGGCATATAGTAGTATATTAGTGAAAAGGACAAAAGGTTAACCTTGACTTATCGACTAAATTATCAAGAGTAATTTATCGATTGTTATTAGGTTATATACCTCATGATTTGATTTAATTCCCAAAAATACAAGGGGGGGGGGGGGGGAGAAAGGAGTTTATTAGTAATCCTAAAATAACTATACTTAATTTTCATGATCTTTAGCTAGCTTTTGCGTTCAATCCAAGTTGTAGACTTTTTATTACGTGCAAATTTTGCAAATATATTATGTGTACATTTGTTTGACTCTATGCAAATAAGTAAAGTGAAGGTGAAAGGCCAAATAAATGGCAACATAGGTTCCTTCGTGAGAGGTAGACAATAACATGAATGACAAGGCATAAAGCCAAAGCCGGCCCAGGAGAAATATTTTTTTTTTCTCTCTCTCTCTCTCTCTCTCTCTCTCAATCATGTACACAAAGTGGTGTATATATACACAGAGATTTATGCATAACAGATCGAAGTGCATTAAACAACAATGGGGTTGGTTAATGGAGTTCTCTTAATATTTGCATGTCTTGTGTTGGTTTTTCAAGCTAGTTCAATTTCAACAAATGATAGGTCCACTTACATTATTCACATGGACAAATCTTCCATGCCCAATGCATTTGCTAGCCACCAGCAATGGTACTCCAACACCATTGACTCTGTCAAGTCTCCGACCCATCAATCCCCTCCAATTCTTGTCTATACTTACAATAATGCATTTCATGGTTTTAGTGCATTGTTGTCTAGAGATGAATTGGAAACTCTAAAGAAAACTCCGGGATTCGTCTCAGCTTATAGTGACAGGAATGTCACACTTGATACCACCCATACCTATAAGTTCCTCTCCCTCAATCCTACCACCGGACTATGGCCAGCTTCGGATTACGGGAAAGATGTCATCATCGGTGTCATTGACACCGGAGTCTGGCCAGAGAGCGCGAGTTTCAAGGATGATGGGATGACTGCAATTCCTTCTAGATGGAAGGGGACTTGTGAGGTGGGACAAGAGTTTAATACTTCACATTGTAATTTAAAGCTCATTGGGGCTAGATACTTTAATAAGGGTGTCATTGCTGCAAATCCTAACATTACAATCAGTATGAATTCTGCTAGAGACACCTTTGGTCATGGGACACACACTTCATCAACTGCCGGTGGAAACTATGTTGAAGGGGCGTCGTACTTTGGCTATGCCTTAGGAACTGCAAGAGGGATGGCGCCGCGTGCTAGGATGGCAATGTATAAGGTCTTATGGGATGAGGGACGATACGCGTCTGATGTTCTTGCTGGCATGGATCAGGCTGTTGCTGATGGCGTTGACGTGATATCAATTTCTATGGGTTTTGATGCTGTGCCTTTGTACGAGGATCCAATCGCTATAGCCTCCTTTGGAGCAATGGAGAAAGGTGTGTTTGTTTCTTCATCAGCAGGAAATGAAGGCCCGGGTCTTGGAAGTTTACACAATGGAATTCCATGGGTCTTGACAGTTGCAGCAGGCTCAATAGACCGTTGGTTCGCAGGGAGCTTGACCTTAGGCAATGGGCTAGCCCTCACTGGCTGGACCATGTTTCCTGCAAGAGCCTATATTGAAAACTTGCCCCTTGTCTATAACAAAACCATTTCTGCTTGCGATTCAGCTGAGCTCTTATCTGAACTTCCTTATGCCATCATCATTTGCGAAAATACAGGCTCAGACTCGGGCTCACATTATGATCAGTTGGCCTACATTTCTAGATCAAACGCTGCCGCTGCTATTATTATCTCCGATGATCCTGATACATTCGTGTTCAATGATTTTCCATATCCCGGAGTTGTAATCAGCCCCAAGGACGGACCTGCTGTGATCAGTTATGCGCAAAGTGGTTCTAAACCATCAGCTAGCATCACATTCCAGCAGACCTTTGTAGGCACAAAGCCTGCCCCAGCAGTTGCTGACTACACTTCTAGAGGCCCTTCACCTAGCCATCCAGGAATCTTAAAACCGGACATAATGGCACCAGGGTCATTAGTCCTGGCATCATGGATTCCAAATGTTGCAGCAGCAAGCATTGGAGCTAATATACAATTGTCTAGTGACTTCATTACTGCTTCAGGAACATCAATGTCTTGTCCCCATGCTTCTGGCCTCGCGGCTCTCTTGAAAGGCGCTCACCCAGAATGGAGCCCTGCAGCTATTCGTTCTGCCATGATGACTACAGCCAATCCCAAGGACAATACACAAAATCCAATCCGAGATATTGGCACAAATTTCCAAATTGCCACACCTCTAGCCATGGGAGCTGGTCAAGTTGATCCTAACAGTGCCCTCAATGCCGGACTAATTTATGATGCAACTACACAAGACTATGTGAATCTCCTCTGCTCCATGAATTTCACACAAAACCAGATTCAAAGCATCACAAGAGCTAGTTACAATTGCTTGAACGCGTCTTCTGATCTAAATTATCCATCTTTTATTTGCTTGTACACTAGTCAAACTAGCGGAAACATTACGATTCAAAATTTTAAAAGGACAGTTACTAATGTTGGAGACGGCCCCGCAACTTATAAGGCTAAGGTGACTGCGCCAAAGGGTTCAGTTGTCACAGTTTCACCGGATACATTGGTGTTTGAGAATATTTATGAGAAGCAGAGCTACACCATGACTATAACATATATGGGTGACAAGAATGGAAGTGTCACATTTGGTTCACTTGTTTGGCTTGAACAGAATTCCAAGTACACTGTGAGAAGTCCAATTGTGGTAGCTCCCCTGGTAAATCAATGGTAATTAAACATTCTCAAGTACCAATTGTCTGTCTACGTTGAATTTTCTTGCTGTAATGTGTCCAGACTCCAGGACAAGAAACAATATCCTTGAATAATAATATTAAACTTTAATTTCCTTAAACTTCTCTCTTCTCTCTTAATGTATGGAGGTTTCAACTTTCTTTAAATTTTTCTCAGACTATGGGATGTAAGAATATGATGCGTTTTCTTTCTGCTACCAATTTTTTAAATATTATGCAGAGTATTTAAAACTATATAACTATGCACAATATCTATATGGAAATATAATTAATCTCCAAATTATTCAGCTTAATTACACTATTATTATCTTTTTTATTTTATTTAATTTCTCAACTCTTTCTTAGAATAATAAAATAGAGGAGGGGATGGGGAAAAAAGCACGTATTTGTGATTTTAATGTTAAAGTTAATAGTGACACTTTTTCTAATGTATTTTATATTGTTTTCAATGATTTTTTTTAAAAGTTAGATGAGGGCATTATTGGAAAAGTAAAGCAAAAAATAATATTAAAATGAAAAGAGGACAAATAGATTTGGACAAACTAAAAAAGAAATTAAGACAAATAAACTTTCGGACGAAAAGATTATTATATTTATTTTAGTAAAATAATAAGATCAAGCTCAATATTTGAAATTGTAAAATTCAAAATTGATATGAATTTATTTAATTTTTAAATAACAAATATTTATTTATAATAGTTATAGTTATTTATGTTAAAATCAACAAATTTGTATACTATACCTACATCGAAAGCCAAAAATGAAAATGTACATCTCCAATTTGACCGGAGGGAGTTTTGACCGACTTGATTAGTAATCATGTGTACTTGTGTAGTCTGTGTGAACTCTATTCATGCTTTAATATGGAAACTGATATTATTATAATAAAAAATAATACTTTTATGTGAAAAGTTTCTTTATAAATTTTATAATGACAATTTTTTTGTCGCTATATATCTATAACGACGTTTTTCATGTAAAAATATTAGAAAAATATCAATTTTTTTTAATATTAATATCGGGAAAAGACCAACATATCTAATGAGTCAAAATTAGCACTATATAATAAATAAAAGTAGTTCTCATAGATTTACGTGCTATTTGATAAAATTAAATGAAAAAATTTCAATATATAAGAGAATTTAAATGAGTTGAATGAAATATAAACTCTTAAATTCTTAATATAAAATGAAATAATATGTTTGATAATACCGATACATAATTCTTGATCATAATCATACTAATCAACAGTCCATCTTTGCCTGCACTACGGGCCAAAGATGACTTTCAGCACAATATAAGTATGAGGATGATGACAATGATATAAAGAATCAATTAAATGAGATCAATGATAAATATTAGATATTTATAATTCAATTTATCCAAAGTTCAAGAATGTCCAAATTGTCAAAATGATAACTAATTGTGGAGTAAAATTCAAGAATGATATTCATGTATCAAAAATAATTTGAACAGAAAAGAAACCAATTTTGTCGTGAATAGTACCTCGAATGAAAATATTAAAATTTAATAAGAAAGTTCATACCAATATTCTAATGAAATGATATTAGATGAAGCGCAAACCTCAAGGAATTCTTAATCATTTCAGGAATTATAGAAAAAATACTTACCATATTAAGTTTAAATTTAGAAATATGAAATGAAATAATATCACTTACATAATATGGAGTATAAAAGAATATACAAAACTATAATTTTTACCCGTCATGCGGTAATCCGCATAGACAGATCATTTCCACAACTTAATAAAGAATGAATACGAAAGGTTATTCACCAGGCATGCGGTAGTCCGCGTAGACAGATTATTCCCACAGATTATTAAGGAATGAATACGAAAGGGTTATTCACCAGGCATGCGGTAGTTCGCGTAGACAGGTTATTCCCACAGATTAATAAGGAATAAAATGACAACCCTTATGAGTATTGAAAGAAAATAACATCCTTTACGAATACGGAAGAAATAATACCCCTTACCTTATAGTAGGAGATTTGATACTGCAGTAGTGTAGTAGCAGAATACTCTTATTCTTTCTCTCTTATTCCCTCTTTATAATTTTCTCTTATGAGTCTTAGTGAATTGGTGAGAATGAAAGAAAAAATAAACTTCTATTTATAGAAGAATTCTATCTTAGCTCTTGTAATGTGAATATGCAAGTGGTTTGATGCTTGGTAATATGAAAAGACATGTGGTTTGACGTCTGTAATGTGAAAAGTCAAGTGATTTGACACTTGTAATGTGAAAAGGCAAGTGGTTTGACGCCTTTAATGTGAAAAGACAAGTGGTTTGACGTCTGGTAAAGACAAGTACTATTAGCAAAAGTGACTCTTAGATGATGACCTATAGGTCCCATAGAATAAACCAAACTTACAACAAACGTCTCATGACAAACCTCTTATTTATATTAAAGATTAAATAAATATTTACCACAAATCACTTTATCTTCAATCAATACATTTTCAATCTTTCAACAATTCTTCGACAACAATATTATAACTCACAGTATTGACAATCAGATCATTCACAGGAAAGATGGAGCTTTCCGATAAGGAATTTCTCTTATTGGCACGCAATTAAATAACCTAACCCCTTTCCTCAACAGAACTTTCTAGACAGTGTCAATAATTCAAATAATAATATGAATAACCGTGTCGTCTCAATTATTGATTTAATAATATAAAATATTGTGCAGATGATACTGTGATAATGATTGAATCAATAATATGAGATACTATGTAGTAACTACTATGACAATTATTGAATGAAACTGAGTGACTTCTTACGTAAGCATCAATAATCAGATATATTGTGCAATACCGCGTACCACTGTGGAACAATGTGTATTACTGTACTTTTATCACCGGATATTTTAACAATTTAACGATAAAAGTCTTGCCGTTATTTTATGAAAAAGTTATTTTTGTCATTTTTTATATCCGACAGTTATTCCGTTGTGGGGTCCACCAATGATTGTGGCGTCGTACGAATATTCCTCGACAAAAAGAATATTTTTTAACCAAACGAATATTTTATGACAACTTGCTTACTTTGCAAAATTTACACATATCACACATAACTATAGCATTATATCAAATCAACACCTTATTATTTAAAATAATATTTAGAAAAAATTAAATTTTTATTAATAAAAAGTTGGAGTCTTACAATTATAGTCTTTGTCACAAAAATATCAAATCTTCTCTCTTTTTCTCCTAAAAAATGGGACTGCACTGTGCTTCGTAGAAATAAAACAAACCTATATGTAGTGGTGCACAACATGCTGACCTAGTCTGGTCCGGTCTGAATCTATCAGGTCTTTTCCTTTGATCAGTTTAGGCTAGACCTTGACCTTGGGGCTGTCACGTCTGGAAAAGTATGACCCGTTGAATCCTGCAAACCAGGATAGACCAGACCTTAGGCTAGGTCAGACTAGTCTGGTCTAGTCCAACCAACGCTTTTTTTTAAAGTTAAATATCAACCCATAAAAATTTATTATGAGCCCACAATGATAGATCCAAATATTTCAACTCAAACTAATAAGTTGCACCTGAGATAAACTATATACTGTTTCCAACTTTGTGAGACTAGAATTGATTGGACTTTAATTTTAAAAACACCCCACTGGGGATGGACCCTAGAATATACTCGGTGATATATATATATATATATATATATATATATATATATATATATATATATATATATATAGAAAAGATCTGGAGCAGAACTACTAAATAGCATAACTCCTTAAATAACAGAACTATATATAATCTTTCGTGTTTTTTATTTTAACATTCTCTCTCCTCACTCTGTTCAATCGAATTAGTAAGGCTCGGCAGACTTCTTCTCCAAATCTTCATAAAATAAAGCTCTAGAAAATGAAGAATCTCCGCTTCGAATCTCCATCTCTCCACTTCAAATCTCCATTTCGAATGAAGAATCTCCACTTCGAATATCCATCTCTCCACTTCGAATTGGTAAGCCCTAGAACGAAAAACCCAAAATATTGTTATTGTGAAGTATAGAAATATAAATCTCTGTGTGTGTTGCCCATGGGTTTGTTCCTAAAATTTGTTTTTAAAACACGAAGTATTGTTATTGCGAAGTATGGTCTTTCTAGTTGCTGAATCAACAGACTACTATAAAGTGTAAACAAAACTAAGCAATGGCAAACTAATATAAGGAGAAATAAATGCTCTGCAAAAGTGGCTCGAGTAATTTAGGTTTTATATGCTCTGTATAATTTAGTAGTATATTTATTTAGATGATTCTGACTACTATTAGTCTTTTGGGGGAATTTATTAGGTAAAATGAATTTCATACTTTTTTATATAACAAAGATATATTTGGTATATAACAAGAGATTTTACATCAAAACAGTGTGTTAGTTCCCAGAGGGCACACAATAGATCTAGAAGGGGGGTTGAATAGATCTTTTTTTATTTCAGAAATCTTTTCCATTTTAGTTTACATTGCTAAGTAAATAGTATATGACAAATTTAAGAATTATTTCAAATACATCGGAATAAGTTAAAGTTCCCCTTCATAGATGTTATGTTAACCATTTTTCTAGAGTTAGTTTAGATGTAAGTAGTTATCATATTAACATCAGTTATAGCAGTTATAGATTCATAATGTAAATGATAGAATATAAAAGACACAATGTGTGACGCCCCCAGAATAGGTATACAACACCCATTCTGAGTCGCCAAATACATGGTACAGAAAGCAAACTACAACTTCAATAATACAATTGTCGTGCAAAATACGACAACACATACTGTGAGTTTAAATACAAATATTATCTTCTAGACAATATCCACACTCAAATAAATCCTCATTACAATTATTCAAACACTATTTTACAGAAATAGTGAGGACTGCTAATACATCTTTCTAGAACCATTACTCCATACCCCGACTAGATCCTGCTATGTTCTCACCTCCTGAGAAGAAAAATGGAACAAAAAGGAAAAGGGTGAGCTCAACTAGCCCAGTAAAGAATATTATGACTAAGATAATATACAACAAATTATCGTTAGTCTTCAACAGGGAAAAATCTGATAAAATATAATCGACAACAAGTTTTAGATCAACAACTGCAGCGGAAACAACAAACCATTAGAAGAGTCAAGTAGAGAAAGAATTCTACTATCTTCTAAGATTTAAAAGTCCATCATCAATATTTTATCCCTGTAACATCAATTAATAATCATCTTTAACCAAATATTCATCTTTGCACTACAGGCCAAAGATATTCATTTGTATCACCTGTCAGTCATGTTCATCTCAACACCTGTTCATCTTTGCACTACAGGCCAAAGATATTCATCAAGTAATCATACATCTTTGCACTACAGGCCAAAGATATTCATCAAGTAATCATACATCTTTGCACTACAGGCCAAAGATATTCATTAATATCATCATTTAGGACTGAGGATGATGAAAAATATCTTAAAGAGAACGAATCCAATGAGACAGAAGGACAAATAGTAGGGATTCGTATAACAGTTTATCCAAGATCAATAATACTTCATAATAATCAATTGTGAAGCAGAATTCAAAAATAAAGATCAAAACATGGATACAATCAAAGATAGTAACCATAATAGACATCTTGGACAAAAAGGGAAAATTTTATTTTTCGGTGAATAGTGCCGTATTCGTGAATAGTACCGTATACGTGAATAGTGCCGTATACGTGAATAGTAACCCCCGACACAAAAAGTTCCAAATTTGATAAAAACTCATATCAATATTTCAGCATAATGATATTGAAGAAAATAATATCATTTAAGAAGAAAATAATATCCCTTACCTCAAAATATCAGTACTTCTGGTCGGAATACCGGTATAAGGCTGAAAGAAACTTGCTCTGATGAATAGAAACTCTCAAAGTATCTAAATACTCACAAAATACACTCAATAATCTAGAGAGAGAAAGAGAGAAAACTTGTTTCTGGTGTGATTTTCAATTCTAACTTAGCCCTCTATTTATAGGAAAATTTTGGTAGGTTTGACCTGCAACCTGATGGCTTTACCTGCTACTATTCCCACCTACCACATTTGAAATATAATTCAGCACATTTCTTCACCAACCACAAGTGGGGCCCACCAATTCTAGAATTTTCCACCAAAATGATAAACTCCGAAAATTCAACAATTTCTGAACCAGTCATCTTGTAAAATTCATAATAAATCATACGTTCATTTTTAACGGTTCAAAATTTGTGGACATATACTCAACTTATATATGTATAACATATCCAAAAATTACCACGATCCAACGGTCGGATTAAAAATTATAACACCCGCAATATTTCTCAAAAACCCTGATTTTTAATACCTCCATTCCGACAAAAATATGATAAAAACCTCAACATTAACTCCTTCATTTTTAACCACAAAAATATATCCCTCATTTATATCCACATAAAATAAATATTTCCTTATCATATGAATCAATAATTAATTATTCACAAATAATATTACAGAATCACATTTATGACAACCAGGCCGTTCCCAGGAAAGAGGGGGCTTTCCAATAAGGATTTCTCCTTACTGGCGCGCAATTAGATGACCAAACCTCTCCTTAGACAGAACTTTCTAGACATTGCCAATAATGTTATCTAATAATATTATTCAAATAATATGAATTATTGATCTGATAATGGAAAATACTGTGCAGCAACAATTATTGAAACAACAATAATATAAAATATCAATGCAGCAATTATTGAATCAATAAAATAAAATATTGAACAATAATCTACTGTAACAATTATTGAGTAGTGCCTTCTTACGTACGAATCAATAATTCAATATACTGTGCAATCCGTGTGCTACTATGCAACCACGCGTTATTACTGTATTTTTAACCACCGGGTATCCAACAGTATTAACGGTAACAACTACGCCGTTATTTATAAACAACTTATACTTGTCGTTTTCTTCATCCAATCGCTTTCCGTTATGGGGCCCACACAAGGCTGCGTCGTCGTACGAATATTCCCCGACAGCAAGAATATTCCACGACCAACCGAATATTCACCGACCAAAAATAAATATTTTATAACCACTTGCTTATTTTGCAAAATTTGCACATTTCACCCATAACCAAAGTATTATATCAAATTAACCCCTTATTATTCACAATAATATTTAGAGAAAATTTGATTTTATTCATTAATAAGTTGGGGTCTTACAACCTCCCCTCCTTATGAAATTTCGTCCTCGAAATTGACGTACGTACCTGATGTTTCAAAAAGGTGAGGATACCTCGCTTTCATTTCTGATTCCAACTCCCAGGTCATTTCTTCAATAGCATGGTTTCTCCACAAAACCTTAACTTGTGGTATAACCTTCGTGCGTAGGACATGCTCTTTCCTATCCAAGATCTTAACAGGTACCTCCTCGTACGTTAAATCTTCAGCTATCTCGTCTGGTTCTAACTCAATAATGTGGTTCGGGTCTTTAACATATTTACGAAGCATAGATATGTGAAAAACATTATGAACACGAGACATGCTTGGAGGTAATGCGAGTCTATATGCCACATTTCCTATTCGCTCAAGAATCTCAAATGGACCAACAAATCTTGGATTGAGCTTTCCTCTCTTCCCAAATCTTGTAACTCCCTTCCATGGTGCAACACGTAACAATACATGATCCCCAATATTAAATTCCACGTCCTTCCGATGAAGATCCGCATAACTCTTTTGTCGATCCTGTGCCGTTTGTATACGTTGTCGAATCGTTTGGATCTTCTCTGTAGTAATGCGTACCAATTCTGGTCCCAACAATGTTGCTTCACCCACCTCGTCCCAGCATACTGGAGAACGACATTTTCTTCCATACAACGCCTCAAATGGAGCCATACCTATGCTCGCCTGATAACTGTTGTTGTAGGAGAATTCCACCAATGGTAGGTACTTATCCCAACTCCCTTTGAGATCTAAGACACAAAGTCTTAATAGATCTTCAAGAGTTTGAATAGTCCTCTCTGATTGTCCGTCCGTTTGAGGATGGTATGCTGAACTGAATCGTAAATCCGTGCCCATAGCTTTCTGCAAGCTAACCCAAAATCGTGAAGTGAATCTTGGGTCACGATCCGAAACTATGGATACTGGCATGCCATGCAATCTCACAATCTCGTTCACGTACATACTAGCAAGACGTTCAAGGGAATAAGTCTCACGTATCGGCAAGAAATGAGCGGACTTGGTTAATCTATCAACAATAACCCAAATCGCATCTATGCCTTGAGAAACCTTGGGAAGACCTGTAACAAAATCCATAGTAATGTGTTCCCACTTCCATTTCGGGATCTCAAGTGGTTGCAATGGACCCTTTGGCACTTGATGCTCCGCCTTTACACGTTGACAAGTTAAACACCTCGAGATAAACTCCGCGATCTCTCTTTTCATATTGCTCCACCAAAATGTGTCGAAGATCGTGATACATTTTGGTACTCTCAGGATGGATTGCAAACGGTGTGTTGTGTGCCTCCATCATTATTCTATGCTTCAAGTCAAAATCGTTAGGAACACAAGGTCTGGAGTTGACTCGAAGTATTCCTTCTTCATCGATTATTGCTTCTGGAATAGCACCTTCTTGCACTTTCTTCTTCATACGCATCAGCTCTATATCCGTAGCTTGAGCAGCTTTAACTTTATCGATTAAAGTCGGTTCTACTCGTATATTTGATATCATCATGTGGGTACTTGGAGCCTTCATCTCTATCTCCATCCTTTGCAAGTCATACAAAATGGGCCTTTGTGTTAACAACATTGCACTCGTACCCGCATATAATCTTCTACTCAATGCGTCAGCTACTACGTTTGCTTTTCCAGGATGATATTGGATGGTATGATCGTAATCTTTCAACAGCTCAAGCCAACGTCGTTGCCGCATGTTGAGTTCCTTTTGGGTGAAGAAATATTTGAGGCTTTTATGATCTGTATAGATCTCCACTTTCTCCCCATACAGGTAGTGTCTCCAGATCTTCAACGCAAAAAACGACTGCTGCCAACTCCAAATCATGAGTAGGATAATTCCTCTCATATTCTTTGAGTTGTCGTGAGGCATAGGCTATGACTTTCCCATGTTGCATGAGAACACATCCTAACCCTTTGCCTGAAGCATCGCTGTAGATAACAAATCCATCCGAACCAGATGGTATTGTCAGAACAGGTGCCAAAATGAGTCTCCTCTTGAGTTCTTGGAAACTCTTCTCGCATTCCTCACTCCATACGAATTTTGTATCTTTCCGAGTCAGCTGAGTTAACGGAGTAGCGATTCGAGAAAATCCTTCCACAAATCTCCGATAATAACCAGCTAAGCCTAGAAAGCTACGTACTTCGATTACCTACTTAGATTGCTCTCAACTGTGACTCATATCCCAACCTTCGATAGCACGTCACAAATGACACCTATCAGTTTACTACCGCACGAATATGGCGTCCCCTACGGAGAGTCTGGATTCAGTGCATTCCATAAAGGAAGTCACCAGATAAAGGCTCGGTTATCAACTTCTATAGTTAGGTTTTTAACTCCCGAAGTTCAATAGGAGTCATTCGATATAAGATTTTAGAAATGAGTTTTGTATCGGGTTGAAGATCAATACAAAAATTCAATATCACGCTCTGGGTTAAGCCAGGAAATTCTTCAGGAAATACGTCAAAATTTTACTAACAATAGAAATATCATTCACATCTAACGTATTTTTGTTCAAGTTCATAACATAGCTAAGAAAGCTTGACATCCGTTTTTTAATAAACGAATGACTTTACGGCTTGATATGAAAGAGTTTGACTTCAATGGTTTGGTTGCTTGAATTTGAATAACAGGTTGCTTAGGAATATGAAAACTAACAACCTTACAAAAGCAATCAATTTGGCATGATGAGTAGTTAACCAATCGATTCCTAAAATCACATCAAAAGCAAGTATCTTTAAAGAGATAAGGTCAACAGGTAATGTGATGGTGCCAACTTGGATCAAACAAGATTTATAAATAGTGGATGTGATGAAAGTTTCTCCTAACGGAGTTTCCACAGATAGGTCAAAGTTTAACTTCTCCGGAGTCAAGTTTAAACGTTGAGCACAAGCAGGAGAGATAAAAGAATGGGTAGAACCGGTATCTAATAAGGTATAAACTTCGCAAAAATTTATAATTAACTAACCCGTGATAATTTCGTTCGGGTTCCTCGCATTTTGACCAGTCACGAAAAACGCTCTTCCAGGAACCGTTGACTTTGACTTATCCGGGACAACTTTTGGAGTCACCATCCCCGCTGAACTTGGTTTTACTACAGAACACTCTCGAGCTATATGACCCTCCTTTCCACAGTTATAACATACCTTGAACTGTTGTGGGCAGTTTGGACTTATATGTCCCTCCTCTCCGCATTTGTAACATCTAACTGGCGGTCGTTCTCCTCCCCTAGAATTTGTTCCTGGTGCTGGTGCTGCTATCGACGTCTTCCTGTCATCGTTAAATCTTCTCTTCTTGAAATTTTCACTTGACTCACCTCTCCTATTATCATGGCCACGATGACCACCCGAGTGGTTACCGCTTTTGTCCGAATGCTTTCCTTCCCTCTGGTTGTCATTGCTTCGATGACTGCCGCCACCGGTATGACCCTGGTTGTGGTCCCTCGGTTGAACATACTCATTATCTCGCTCTAATAATTGAGCCCTGTTTACAACATCTGAATATAAAGAAAATTTATGAGAGATAAGATATTGTCGAATCTCGGGTTTTAGACCTCTCAGAAACATCCTTGTCATTCGTTCCTCATTTTCGACCAAATGAGGTGCAAACCTGGATAACTCTGCAAACTTCGCCTCGTACTGGGACACCGTCATGTTGTTTTGTTCCAGTCTAATAAACTCAACCTCCTTCATATGACGAATACTTTCAGGAAAGTACTTGTCATTGAACAGTTTTTGAAATGTTTCCCAGGACATGTTGAGTGCGTCAGGCTGGGTACGCTTCACAGACTCCCACCAGTAGTCTGCCTCACCGCGGAACATAAATGTGGCGAATGGAACCTTCTGTTCCTCCGTGCATCCCAAGACATCAAATATCTTGGTAATTTGCTTGACCCACGTTTCCGCCATGATCGGATCCGGCTTTCCCTTAAATTCTGGTGGTCCCAATTCTTTGAACTGCTTAGCTGTGACAAACCGCGCGTTGTTATCATTTCCACCCGTATTCTGCACACGAGTCTCCCTCGTCTGATTTTGCATGAACTGCAAAAAGCTCCTAAACATTCCATCATTCATCGTTTGCTCGGTAACGTTGTTTACAGGAGGAATATTGCCTTCCTGTTGCACGTTCCCCTGGGTAGTGATCAAAGGTGTCTCCACGGTCTGATTTACTCCATTATTAACGTTCTCAGCTGCCATTCTTAAATACTGCCATAAAACAAGGGTTAATAGTCATGTCATATATTATCCCTATACTCTGACCGACCAAATAAACACCAAATAAACTTAGTCAAGTCATACTAGTGAAGGAATTCCCCGTCTCTCCCCTCCTAGTTCTTGTCTCACATCTCAGCCAGGGATCATATCCCTAAGCTCTGATACCAACTGTGACGCCCCCAGAATAGGTATACAACACCCATTCTGAGTCGCCAAATACATGGTACAGAAAGCAAACTACAACTTCAATAATACAATTGTCGTGCAAAATACGACAACACATACTGTGAGTTTAAATACAAATATTGTCTTCTAGACAATATCCACACTCAAATAAATCCTCATTACAATTATTCAAACACTATTTTACAGAAATAGTGAGGACTGCTAATACATCTTTCTAGAACCATCACTCCATACCCCGACTAGATCCTGCTATGTTCTCACCTCCTGAGAAGAAAAATGGAACAAAAAGGAAAAGGGTGAGCTCAACTAGCCCAGTAAAGAATATTATGACTAAGATAATATACAACAAATTATCGTTAGTCTTCAACAGGGAAAAATCTGATAAAATATAATCGACAACAAGTTTTAGATCAACAACTGCAGCGGAAACAACAAACCATTAGAAGAGTCAAGTAGAGAAAGAATTCTACTATCTTCTAAGATTTAAAAGTCCATCATCAATATTTTATCCCTGTAACATCAATTAATAATCATCTTTAACCAAATATTCATCTTTGCACTACAGGCCAAAGATATTCATTTGTATCACATGTCAGTCATGTTCATCTCAACACCTGTTCATCTTTGCACTACAGGCCAAAGATATTCATCAAGTAATCATACATCTTTGCACTACAGGCCAAAGATATTCATCAAGTAATCATACATCTTTGCACTACAGGCCAAAGATATTCATTAATATCATCATTTAGGACTGAGGATGATGAAAAATATCTTAAAGAGAACGAATCCAATGAGACAGAAGGACAAATAGTAGGGATTCGTATAACAGTTTATCCAAGATCAATAATACTTCATAATAATCAATTGTGAAGCAGAATTCAAAAATAAAGATCAAAACATGGATACAATCAAAGATAGTAACCATAATAGACATCTTGGACAAAAAGGGAAAATTTTATTTTTCGGTGAATAGTGCCGTATTCGTGAATAGTGCCGTATACGTGAATAGTGCCGTATACGTGAATAGTAACCCCCGACACAAAAAGTTCCAAATTTGATAAAAACTCATATCAATATTTCAGCATAATGATATTGAAGAAAATAATATCATTTAAGAAGAAAATAATATCCCTTACCTCAAAATATCAGTACTTCTGGTCGGAATACCGGTATAAGGCTGAAAGAAACTTGCTCTGATGAATAGAAACTCTCAAAGTATCTAAATACTCACAAAATACACTCAATAATCTAGAGAGAGAAAGAGAGAAAACTTGTTTCTGGTGTGATTTTCAATTCTAACTTAGCCCTCTATTTATAGGAAAATTTTGGTAGGTTTGACCTGCAACCTGATGGCTTTACCTGCTACTATTCCCACCTACCACATTTGAAATATAATTCAGCACATTTCTTCACCAACCACAAGTGGGGCCCACCAATTCTAGAATTTTCCACCAAAATGATAAACTCCGAAAATTCAACAATTTCTGAACCAGTCATCTTGTAAAATTCATAATAAATCATACGTTCATTTTTAACGGTTCAAAATTTGTGGACATATACTCAACTTATATATGTATAACATATCCAAAAATTACCACGATCCAACGGTCGGATTAAAAATTATAACACCCGCAATATTTCTCAAAAACTCTGATTTTTAATACCTCCATTCCGACAAAAATATGGATAAAAACCTCAACATTAACTCCTTCATTTTTAACCACAAAAATATATCCCTCATTTATATCCACATAAAATAAATATTTCCTTATCATATGAATCAATAATTAATTATTCATAAATAATATTACAGAATCACATTTATGACAACCAGGCCGTTCCCAGGAAAGAGGGGGCTTTCCAATAAGGATTTCTCCTTACTGGCGCGCAATTAGATGACCAAACCTCTCCTTAGACAGAACTTTCTAGACATTGTCAATAATATTATCTAATAATATTATTCAAATAATATGAATTATTGATCTGATAATGGGAAATACTGTGCAGTAACAATTATTGAAACAACAATAATATGAAATATCAATGCAGCAATTATTGAACCAATAAAATAAAATATTGAACAGTAATCACTGTAACAATTATTGAGTAGTGCCTTCTTACGTACGAATCAATAATTCAACTATACTGTGCAATCCGTGTGCTACTATGCAACCACGCGTTATTACTGTATTTTTAACCACCGGGTATCTAAACAGTGTTAACGGTAACAACTACGCCATTATTAATAAACAACTTATACTTGTCGTTTTCTTCATCCAATCGCTTTCCGTTATGGGGCCCACACAAGGCTGCGACGTCGTACGAATATTCCCCGACAGCAAGAATATTCCACGACCAACCGAATATTCACCGACCAAAAATAAATATTTTATAACCACTTGCTTATTTTGTAAAATTTGCACATTTCACCCATAACCAAAGTATTATATCAAATTAACCCCCTTATTATTTACAATAATATTTAGAGAAAATTTGATTTTATTCATTAATAAGTTGGGGTCTTACACAATGGATTTTAAGTGGTTCAGAGTCTAAAGCTCCTAATCCACTTTTCTGCTTCAACAAGCAAGGATTCCACTAAAGAAATCTTTACATCACTGAATCACTAAGATTCATTCAAGGCCAGCAGACTTGGAACTCTAGTTCACTAAAAATTCTTCAAGTCCAGCAGACTTGGAACTTTAGTTCATTAAGAACTCTTCAAGGCCTGCAGCCTTGGAACTCAGTTTAGTCCCTTGGACAAGGACCCTTCTGGCCCTGACTTCTTGTTGTTGTTGGTGGTGCTGAGATGCCAAGATGACTTTAAGTTTGTTCATTCTTGATACTTGGCAGCTTGTTCTGGTCCTCTTTGGATTCTGCATCGAGACTGGATCACCATTGGGCAGACTGCTAAGTTGTTCATAAAGCTCGATCTCTTTGAGTACTTAGCAGTTTTCCACTACTTCCTTGGTGCAGCTGATACTATAGTTGGTCCTTTTCTGATCTCAGCTTGTACTTTTTCACCACATGAGGTTTGCAAAGTCTTTGCATCTTTGTTAGAATTCGTCTGGCACTTAGCATCCCCTGAACCTTGGTTGGCTTGTGTACAGATTTAGTTCTGTATCTGTTCTTCTTCAGCTCTTGATAGTTCATAGTGATATTTAGATTGGCTCTTTGAATCTTCTCTCTGATCTGCCAATCTTTTGAATGCTATTTTTTTGGCCTTCTCGGCTCTCAGCTTAGCTTCCATTTTCAATGGCACTCTCATAGTTGTTGAGTGAAGTCTTTTTCTGTTAAAGCTCTTCTCTTATCTTGCTTCACTTCTACTTTCGTAGTCTCACTGCCATTAAGACTTTTATGATTTTTTCTTTGTAGAAATCGTAGAGTCAACAACCAACAACCAACCCGTTCTTCTTTTAAGCTTCACCTGTTAAATAGCCTTTCAGAAGCTTTTCGTTGGATTATAGCCGTTGGAAGCTATTTAAATTGATTCGCTGATCTTGAGTTATTTGGTGTAGACTGCAGATGTGACATGACAACCCCTTTTCACTTTTCTGACACTGTAGTCTACTATTTCACCTACTACATCAGAAATGTCACTTTAACGTGTTAGGCTGGTAGTCACCTTTATTACTTCTTTCTGATTCCTCGATTAGAACCTTAGGAGTTGTCCTTCTGCATCAATGCTTTTAATACCCAACGTTCGAATGTTAGTCTTTGCATTGAGATATTTCCAAGGCTTCAATACTCAGATGACTGAACTCTACGATTCTGATGCAGATGACTGAACTCTACGATTCTGATGCAGATGATCTCTGGATTTGCAATGCAGAACCTCTCTGCTTTTACTTTTGTAGTGCTTCAATACTTCTGCTTGCCTTAACTTGCATTAGACACTGACAACTAGTTTGAATGCTCTGGCCCTCCTTAACTTCAAGACTCATCGGATTGGTCAAACTCAACTCTCTTTCTCCTTGTGATCTCCCGTTCACATATTATCAATAGTCTGACCTATGCTTAGTCTTCTTTGTCTATTCTGTATAGGTTGGCCAGTATCTCTGTTATTGACCTCATCAGTTCCTGCTTCTAATCTGGCTAGCACTACAATCATGGTTATACCCAAGATCGTTATCCTTTGTTTATCTTGACAGCTACTGCATTGCTGACTTTCTTTTATCAGTCACATTATCTGAAGTCTTCTCACTGTTGCTTGTGGAAGACTTCCCTCAACTAGCTTACCAATTCAATCAGGGTGCTGACTGAATTGATGCTTCGATCTTCTATTTTCTTGCAAGCCATTAGGTGAATGCTCTCTAGCTTCCTTCAGGTAGATTTCATCTTTTACAGTTCTGATCAGAGGCTTCATTCTTCGGATGCTTTGGGAGTGCTCATGTGTTGAGAATCGTGTTAACACTACTATTCTTCCTTGGCATTGTTAGCATTGATATGCTTTGTCGAAGACTTTATTCTGCAGACTATGATCTGGCTTTAGTTCTGCAGATTCTATGACTCCGACAGCAGATTGTATACCAGACTATGATTTTTGCTTTAATACTTGCTATCCATGTCTGCTTTTGCTCGACTACGATTTCTGCCTCTGATATGATTAGTAGACTCCATGACTTTAAGTGTGGTCTACGATTCTTGCCTTAGCTTGGCAGGTGCTTAAATCAACTTTACGATTCTAGGTGAGGCCCTTCAAGGTAGACTACGATATATAGGCACTTTCTTGATACTCTACAATTCTTCCTTGGCTTCTGTAATCCCTCGGCTGGCTCGACGGACTCCTACTCTGCCTTGATAGTCTCCGAGTTCTTTGTTTCTCCTGGCAGACTTTTAAGGCTTGTGCAGTACTCAACGATCAAGCAGACCTATCTATTACATCATATAAGATCAACCTAATAAGCTTGCTCTTTCTATTTTTAGTCCTTATACATCATATTCTTTTTAAGGACTTTACACAAGCTATTTTGTTTATGTAGAATCAACCTAACATATTTGATCATTTCAGTCTAAGTCCTTGTACATATATTCATGTAGTCTATTCAAGGACTTTACATCTTATTTCAATGCAGACATATTTGCATATTCATTCATTAAGATCATAATCAAATCTTATATAAATAAGAATATCATTCACATGCTTATTCCTAACACAGTGAAATGTTCAGGATTTTTCCTCGATTGTGAAAGATATAAAAGAAAATTGCAATAAGAGGGGTAAATCACAGGTTGAACTTTAACAAATATTTTGAAAAGATATCTCACTGTCAAAAAATCACTATCATTGAAATAATGAGAATTCATAAAAAAAAATCATGAAATCCTTTGGTATTCTTTTTTATGTTTCCTGGAACTTGAACAACATAATGCTTGCATTAAGAATGCTATAATTAAGAAGAAAGGTACGTTGGATGAAGTGATTGTATTATGTATACATAAATATTACTAGTAAATGAGGTACAATAGAGAAGGCTTTACAGATTTTCCAAATTGACTAGTTTTTCAAGTTCAGCCGGAACACTTCCATTAAACAAGTTATGTTCTAGACTCCTAAAAATATGATCATTATCAAATTAATGAACTCATGTGCACATTTAAAGTAGATATTTCCTTTGATGCATATCCATGTGTTTATGTGTGTGAATGTGCATGTGTTAGAGAGAGTTTGTCCATTTCTGATAGTTTTACAATGGAGAATGCCACAACCCTTTTCATCTCTATTTTCTTAGTCTAGTAACTTGTTGGTGTGAAAATGTCTTATGATGCTATATTGAATTTTTGAAGTACTCATTCCAACCTAATTTCAAAGTTATAATTTGTAAATTATCCTGATTGCGTCAAGCTTTATGTTTGTCCAGGTGTAAATATAATGGATGACACGGACCATGAAATAGGGAGTTGCGGGGATAATATAGAAATGGGTTTGGAAATAGAAATGGATGGGGATGACTCGAGTGCAGAGGGGTTGAATGTGAACAATACTAAAACTTTTGTCTACTATTCTCAAGTAGCCGATGAGTTTACGCCTAAGCTAGGGCAAGAATTTCAAACAATAGATGATAGTCACAGTTTTTACAATACATATGCAACGCATGCTGGTTTTAGTGTACGAAAGTTATATGAGAAAAAAAAGGCGGGAAGTGATGAGATTTGTAGGAAGGAGTATGTGTGTTCTAAGCAAGGAAAGGGCAAACAGTTTGTAAGACCCCGACTTTTATGAATAAAGATTAATTTTTCTCGAAATATATTTTTGAATATTATGGTGTGGATTTGATATAAGGTTATAGTTGTGGGTAATATTTATAAATTTTGCAAAGTAAGCAAGTTGTTATAAAATATTCGATTGGTCGGGGAATATTCGTTTTAACAGGGAATAATCGTACTACGACACAATCATTGGTGGACCCCACAACAAAAGTATTGTCGTAATTAGAAAACGACAGAAATATCTTTTTATAAAAATAATGGCGAAAGTTTTACCGTTAAACTGTTGAACTACCCGGTAGTAAAAGTACAGTAATACGCGTGGTTGCATAGAAGCACACGGTATTGATTATTGATGCTTACGTGAGAAGTCACTCAGTTATACTCAATTATTGCTACAGTAATTGCTGCATAATATCTCTCATATTATTGATTCAATTATTGTCACGGTATCATCTGCATAATATTTTATATTGTTAAATCAATAATTGAGACGACAAAGTTATTCATATTATTATTTGTAATATTGACGATGTCTAGAACGTTCTGTCGAGAAAAGGGTTTTGGTCACCTAATTGCGCGCCAATAGGAAGAAATCCTTATCGAAAAGCCCCCTCTTTCTTGGGAATGATCTGATTGTTAAATATTGTGAGTTATAATATTAATGATGAATAAGTTCGAGTTAATTAAAGATGATATTGATATTTCTATTGTGTTGGGATTATTAGTGTTAGTAGAAATCGACATTTATTTTGATAATAATTGATTTCTGGAGGTTATATTGACCAATCGGGTAATTAATCGGATAAATGAGCAATTAATTGATATTAGTTCACATGCATATAACTATTTATTCACATGAATGGAACAATTAATTCACATGCATATACTATTAGGGGTGGTGGTGCAAGTTTGATAATACTTGTAGGACTAGATTAAAAATAAAGGAAAAGATGAAGGTACTATACTGTAATAATTTGAGCCAAAAAACGTGCAATTATCGAAACTATGTTTTTCTATAAATAGAAGCTCATTCTTCTTTTATTCTCACCAATTCACTAAGACTCACAAGAACAATTATAGAGAGAGAAGCTATAGAGAGAAAGAAGAAGAGTAGTCTGATACTTCACTATTCTAGTATCCAGTCTTCTTTTAAGGTAATAGATATTATTTTTTTAGTATTCGTAAAAAATAATATTTTTTTCCATACTCTGCAGTATGTGAGTAATATTATTTCGTTTCGTATTCCTAATTCTACACTTGTTCTGTTAAAGTATTGCTTCTATACTCCGTAAAATTAGTAGAATATCCTTGATATTTGCACTTCATCCAGTATCTTTTCATGAAAATATTATCCTGAGCATTTTTGATAATTATTGATCTTTTCATGCCAGAATACTATTCACGGGATACTATTTACAAAGTACTATTCACGAGACACTATTCATAAAGTACTATTCATGGGTATTATTCACAAAGTACTATTCTCGGGTACTATTTATAAAGTACTATTCATGGGCACTATTCACAAAGTACTATTTACGGATTACTATTCACTTAGGTACTATTCACCCGGGGTACTATTCATGACAAAAATTAATTTCTGTGCTGTCCAAATTATTTTTGATACAATATTATTCTTGAATTTTACTCCACAAAGAAGTATAATGTTGACAATTTAGACATTATTGAATTCTGGATAAATTAAATTATAAATTTTTAAAAATTTATCCTCTATTTTCTTTTAATTGAATTCTTATATCATTGTCATCATCCTCATGCTTATATTGTGATGAAAGTCATCTTTGGCTTACATGCATAGATGGATTGTTGATTGGTATGATTATGACCAGGGATTATTCGGTATAATCATGACCCGTAATGTTACAAATGATATGGTAAAAGTCCTCATTGGCCTATAGCGCATTGATGGACAGTTGTTGGCATGATCATGATAATTGATGATTACACGAATATCCTTGGCCCGTAGTTCATGGATAATTCGTGGACATGATACTTATGAATATCCTTAGCCGTAGTGTAGGGATGATTCGATGATGTGGATTATTTATTAAGCCGAGTCTCAGCGATAAAATTGATGATAAACTTTTTAAATCATAGAAGATAGTAGATATCATGCTCTACTTGACTCTTCTAATGGATTGCTTGTTCCGCTACAGTTAAACTTGATGTTTATTGTATTTTATTATTTTAACACTGTTTAAAGCTAACGATAATTTATTATGTATTATTTTAGCCATAATATTTCTTACTGGGCTAGTTGAGCTCACTATTTTGCTTTCATTGTTCTCTTCAGGAAATAAAAACGTAGCCGAGACTAGTCGAGGAACGGAGTGATGGTCCGAGATGGTTGTTTTAGTAGTCCTCACTATTTAGTATGATAATAAATGTAATGAGGATTGAATTTGAGTTTGGATATTGTCTATAAGACAATATTTGTGTAAAAACTCTCAGCTCATGTTGTATAATTAAGTTTGTATTTGTATTTAGTACCATGTATTTGGCGACCCAAGATGGGTGATGTATACCTATTTTGGGGGCGCCACACAATTAGCCGATGTTGTTGTAAAAAGAAAACGTGGATCGACAAAAGAAGGTTGTAGTGTAAGAATTGTAGTGCTAAAAAGAAATGACTTATACGTAATTACTAAAATTGAGGAGGGTCATTTTCACCAATTGTCAACCCCACATAAGAGGCATCTTTTATGATCGCATCGTAATGTGTCAACTGCCCAAAAAGCTTGGAGTCAACAACTTGGCATGGTGAATATACCACAATGCCAACAATACAGTTTTCTTGTAGTTTAGGAGGGAGGGTTTGAAAATATTGGTTGCACGCAACGAGATTTGT
The DNA here is from genome assembly GCA_016801055.1 of Panax notoginseng. NCBI lineage: Eukaryota > Viridiplantae > Streptophyta > Magnoliopsida > Apiales > Araliaceae > Panax > Panax notoginseng. Next base: position 5,784,286 of record CM029021.1, on the reverse strand, counting down.
ATAACTTTGAAAGAGACAAGCGCAATGAGTTGAAGGGACATGATGGTGATATGTTCAATGAGTTCTTAAAGTTGGAACAATAAAAGAATCATGCATTCACTTTTACAATTGACACAGACAATGAAAAAAGGATTACTTGTTGTTTCTGGGCCGATGCAAGTTCTAGACGGGCTTACAGTTTTTAAGACAATGTTGTCATTTTTGATACCACATACAATACTAATCGTTACGGAATGATATTTGCACCACTACTGGGGGTTAATAACCATGGTCAAACTACTGTATTTGGTTGTGCTTTCTTAAGTGATGAGACCATATATAGTTTTGTTTGGCTTTTCAAGTGTTTTTTGGACGCAATGTCAGGTGATGCACCTGTGATGATTATCACCGATCAAGATCCAGCTATGACAAATGCAGTTTCACATATCCTTCCTAATACATTTCATAGGTATCGTAGTTGGCACATCTTGACCAAATTTTCAGAGAAGATTTGTGACGCCCCCAAAATTAGGTATACATCACCCATCTTGGGTCGTCAGATACATGGTACAGAATACAAATACAACTTACTAATACAATTGTCGTGTACAATACGACAAAACATAACTGTGAGTTTGAATATAATTATTGTCTACTAGAGACTATACAAACTCGAAAGGAGTCCTCATTACAATTATTGTCACACTATTTAATAGAATAGTGAGGACTACTAATACTATCATCTGGTCCATCACTCCGTTCTCCGACTCATCCCAGCTATATTCTCATTTCTTGAAGAGAATAGTGAAAGAAAGGGTGAGCTCAACTAGCCCAGTAAGAAATATTATGACTAAGATAATGCAAAATAAATTATCATTAGCCTTCAACAATGTTAAACTGATAAAATATAATATACATCAAGTTTAACTGTAGCGGAACAAGCAATCCATTAAAAGAGTCAAGTAGAAAATAAAATCTACTATCTTCTATGATTTAAAAGATTTTTCAACACTGTTATCGCTGGAACTCAGCTTAATAAAATACTCCACATCATCGAATCACCCCTGCACTACGACCAAGGATATTTGTGTATTCATTAATGGTCATGATCATGCCAACAACTATCCATCAATGCACTACGGGCCAATGAGGACTTTTACCACATCATTTATAACATTACGGTCATGATTATACCGAATAATCCCTGGTCATAATCATACCAAGTCCATCTATGTACTACATGCCACAGATGACTTTCAACATTTTATAAACATGAGGATGATGACAATGATATAAGAATTCAATAAAACAAGTTCAAGAATTAATTTATCCAAAAATTTACAACGTCCAAATTGTCAACATGATACTGCTTTGTGGAGTAAAATTCAAGAATACTTAGAAGAATATTTTCATGAAAAGATACTAGATGAAGCGTAAATATCAAAGATATTTCACTAATTTTATGGAGTATAGAAGTCAAAACTTTAACCAACTGAGTATAATAAAGAATGGAATAACAAAAGAAATCACCCGGCATGCGATAGACCGCACAGACGGGTTATTCCAACAGAATAATAAATAATGGAACCAGGTCCGGCGTAAACGCACAGACAGGATATTCCGACAGAATAATAAATAATAGAACCAGGTCCGGCGTAAACACACAGACAGGATATTCCGACAGAATAATAAATAATGGAACCAGGTTCGGTGTAAAACACACAAACAGGATGTTCCAACAGAATAATAACAAGACAGAACCAGGTCCGGTGTAAAACACACAGATAGGATGTTCTAACAGAATAATAATAAAAACGGAATCAGGTCCGGTGTAAAACACACAGACAGGATGTTCCAACAGAATAACAGAAGAATGTCACCAAGTATAGGGTAGACCGCGTATACAGGTTATTCCAACAGAATAATAAGAAATGGAACAACAACAGTTCTCTTCATGAATAAGAAAGAATAACACCCCTTACCGTTTTAAAGAAGAACTGAAATAAGGAAGTAGTTAAGTAGCAGAATACTTTTCTTCTCTCTCTCTATAGTTTCTCTCTCTAGAGTTCAGTGAATTCGTAAGAAATAATGAATGAATGAGCTGCTATTTATAGAAAAATAGAATGCATAGTAACTAATCCATGAACGGTCCAGATTGATTACTTTAATCTGACGGTCCATATTTAAAGAAAAATCTTTTAAATAAAATATAATATATTCTATTTATAGAATAACTTTAATAAAGTATTTTGTTTTATATAAAAGGATGTTTTTGTTTTATTACGTTAATAATACGAATAAAACAAAACTTCATTATCGCTAAATAATTCATATTATTAATTGACAATAATTGAATCAAACTGAGTAACTTCTCACATAAGCATTAATAATCAATACCGTGTGCTACTATGCAACCACACGCATTACTGTACTTTTACTACCAAGTAGTTCAACAGTATCAATGGTAAAACTTTCGCCGTTATTTTTAATAAAATATTTTTGTCGTTTTCTGAATCTGATAATAATTCCGTTGTGGGGTCCACCAATGATTGTGCCGTTGTACGAATATTTTCTGTTAAAACGAATATTCCCCGACCAATCGAATATTATATAACAACTTGCGTACTTTACAAAATTTATAAATATTACCCACAACTATAACATTATATCAAATTAACTCCATAATATTCAAAAATAATATTTATAAAAAATTCATCTTTATTTATAAAAGTTGGGGTCTTACAACCTCCCCTTCTTATGAAATTTTGCCCTCGAAATTAGGGTACGTACCTGGTATGTCGAAGAGGTAAGGATACCTTGATTTCATTTCAGATTCTAACTCTCAAGTCATTTCCTCAACATCGTGGTTTCTCCACAAAACTTTGACTTGAGGTATAACCTTGGAGCGTAGAATATGTTCTTTCTTATCCAAGATTTGAACAAGAACTTCTTCATACGTCAAATCTTCTGCTATTTCGTCCGGTTCTAACTCAATAATGTGGTTCGGGTCTTCCACATATTTACGTAACATGGATATGTGAAAAACGTTATGAACACGAGACATACTTGGCGATAAAGCGAGTCTATAAGCCACAGTTCCTACTCGATCGAGGATTAAAAATGGACCGATGAATCGAGGATTGAGCTTTCCTCTCTTTCCAAATCTCGTAACTCCTTTCCATGGAGTAACACGTAAGAACGCATGATCTCCTATATCAAATTTCACGTCCTTTCGATGAAGATCAGCATAACTCTTTTGTCGATCTTGTAAGGTTTTTATACGCTATCGGATCGTTTGAATCTTTTTTGTAGTCATACGTACCAACTCCGGTCCCAACAACGTTGCTTCACCCACCTCATCCCAGCATACTGGAGAACGACATTTTCTTCCATACAATACTTCGAATAGAGCCATGCCAATACTTGCTTGATAACTGTTGTTGTAGGAAAACTCCACCAATGGTAAGAGCTTGTCCCAACTTCCCTTAAAGTCAAGGACACAAAGTCTTAATAAATATTCTAGAGTTTGAATAGTCCTCTCTGATTGTCCGTCCGTCTGAGGATGATATGCCGAACTATATCGTAAATTCGTTCCCATAGCTTTTTGTAAACTAACCCAAAATCGTGAAGTGAATCTTGGGTCTCGATCAGAAACTATGGATACTGGCATACCATGCAGTCTTACAATCTCGTTTATGTACATACGAGTAAGACGTTCAAGTGTATAAGTTTCTCGTATCGGTAAGAAATGAGCAGACTTGGTCAATCTATCAACAATGACCCAAATCGCATCTATACCTTGAGAAACCTTAGGAAGACCGGTAACGAAATCCATGGTAATGTGCTCCCACTTCCATTCTGGAATTTCAAGTGGTTGCAATGGAGCTTTTGGTACTTGATGCTCCGCTTTGACTCGTTGACAAGTTAGACACCTTGAGATAAACAACACTATCTCTCTCTTTATAATGCTCCACCAAAATGTATGACGAAGATCATGATACATTTTGGTACTTCCAAGATGGATTGCAAACGGTGTGTTGTGCGCCTCCACCATGATTTCATACTTTAAATCAGGGTTGTTAGGAACACAAAGTCTGGAGTTGACTCGAAGTATTCCTTCTTCATCGACTCTTGCTTCCGGCATAGCACCTTCTTGCACTTTCTTCCTTATACGCATCAGCTCCAGGTCTGTAGCTTGAGCAGCTTTAACTTTATCGATTAAAGTTGGTTCTACTCGTATATTCGCCATCATCACATGGGTCCCTGGAGTCTTTAACTCTATCTTCATCCTTTGCAAGTCACACAAAATGGGCCTTTGTGTTGACAATATCGTACTCGTACTTGCATATGATCTTCTACTCAATGCGTCAGCTACCACGTTCGCTTTTCCAGGATGGTATTGAATGGTATGATCATAATCTTTCAACAGTTCAAGCCAACGTCATTGTCCCATCTTGAGTTCCTTTTGAATGAAGAAATATTTAAGGCTTTTATGATCCGTAAAGATCTCCACCTTCTCCCCATACAAGTAATGCCTCCAAATTTTAAGTGCAAAGACAACAGCTGCCAACTCTAGATCATGAGTAGGATAATTCCTCTCATATTCCTTGAGTTGTCTTGATGCATAGGCTATGACTTTTCTATGTTACATGAGAACGCATCCCAACCCTTTGCTCGAAGCATCACTGTAGATGACAAATCTCTCCAAGCCAGATGGTATTGTTAGAACAGGTGTCCTCTTGAGTTCTTGAAAATTCTTCTCACATTCTTCGCTCCAACCGAACTTTGTATCTTTCCGAGTCAGCTAAGTTAATGGAGTAGCGATTCGAGAAAATCCTTTCACGAATCTCCGATAATAACCAGCTAAACCAAGAAAGCTACGTACTTTGGTCACTGATTTAGGTTGCTCCCAGCTTTGAATAGCTTCAATCTTTGTCGGGTCAACCGATATTCCACGACTTGATACTACATGCCCAAGGAATGCTACCTCCTCCAGCCAGAACTCGTATTTCTTCAACTTGGCATAAAGCTTGTATTCACGAAGCTTTTGGAGTACCAGCCTCAAGTGTTGCTCAGGATCTTCACGGTTTTTGGAATAAATAAGGATGTCATCAATAAAGACGACCACAAAGTGATCCAAATATTCCTTGAATACCCGGTTCATCATATCCATATAGGCAGCAGGAGCATTAGTCAATCCAAAGGACATGACTAGGAATTCATAATGCCCGTACCGAGTTCTGAAAGCCGTCTTTGGAATATCCTCAGTTCTAACCTTCAGCTGATGATATCCAGAACGAAGATCGATCTTTGAAAAGAATTGTGCTCCTTGTAACTGGTCAAATAGGTCATCAATACGTGGCAATGGGTACCTGTTTTTGATGGTGACATGATTCAACTCTGGATAATCAATACAAAGTCGCATACTTTCATCTTTTTTCTTCATGAATAGTGTGACGCCCCCAAAATAGGTCCAATCCATCCAACCCATTCTGAGTCGCCAAATACATGGTACAGAAAATAACTACAACTTTATTATTACAATTGTCGTGCAAAATACGACAACACATATACGGTGAGTTTAAATACAAATATTGTCATCTAGACAGTATTCATACTCAATTAAGTCCTCATTATACTTATTGATACACTATTTTATAAAATAGTGAGGACTACTAAAATAACTGTCTTGAATCATCATTCCACACCCCGACTAGTACTCGCTACATTCTCACTTCCTGAGAAGAAAAATGGAACAACAAGGAAAAGGGTGAGCTCAACTAGCCCAGTAAAGAACATTATGACTAAGATAACATAGAACAAATTATCGTTAATCTTCAACAGGAAAAAATATAATAGAATACAATAGACGACAAGTTTTAAATCAATATTCGCAGCGGAAAATAATAATTCATAGAAGAGTTACGTAGAGAATGAAATCTACGATTATCTATGAATTTAAAAGCCCATCATCAATATTTTATCCCTGTAACATCAATCAATAAATATCTTGAATCAAATAGTCATCTTTGCACTACAGGCCAAGGATATTCATCAGTTGGTTATGTTCACCTCAACACCTGTTCATCTTTGCACTACGGGCCAAAGATATTCATCAGAAATCATTCATCTTTGCACTACAGGCCAAATATATTCAGTTATATCATCATTTAAGACTGAGAATGATGAAAAATATTTTAAAGAAAACGAATCCAGTGAAGCAAAAGAACAAATATTAGGGATTCGTATTACAATTTATCCATGCCCAAAAATACCTCATAAACAATCATAGTGGAGTAAAATTTAAGAATGATCAAAACATGGATACAATCAAAGCTAGTATCCAGAATAAATATGTTGGACAAAAAGAAGAAAATTTTATTTTTCGGTGAATAGTGCCGTATTCGTGAATAGTACCGTATACGTGAATAGTGCCGTATACGTGAATAGTAACTCCGACACCAAAAGATAGAAATTTCACAAAAAATATCATTATGCTTCGTGAATAGTACTCATGAATAGTAACTCGTGAATAGTAACTCATGAATAGTAACTCGTGAATAGTAACTCATGAATAGTAATCCCGACATGAAAAAGTTCTAAATTTGATAAAAAATTCAGATCAATACTTCGGCATAATGATATTGAAGAAAATAATATCATTTAAGAAGAAATAATATCCCTTACCTCGGAAAGACGGTACTTCTGACTGGAATACTAGATATAGTGCTGAAGAAAACTTGCACCGTATAGCAACACTCAAAGTATCAAATACTCACAAGAATACGCTCGATATAGAGAGAGAAATAGAGAGAAACTTGTGTTTCTGGTGTGATTTTCAATTCTAACCTAAGCATCCTATTTATAGAAAAATGCTTAGAACACCAAATCAGAAAATTAAATATAATAATATTATATTTACAAAATTGTCAAGCCCACCTTAGAAGATCTGAATTCAGCCCATTCTTATCACATGTTGAGCCCACTAATTTGCAAAAAACGTTTTTCTTTAAAATAATAATTAAAACTTCCAAAAATCAATTATTTCAGAACTTCAGAACTTCAATAATTCATAATAAATAGCCCTTTTATCAGAAAATTCGAATCTCGTGAGTTTTTATAGGAAATTCAATTCTCTACAACTTTGCAGAAGAAAGTGTTTCCAAATTCCAAATAGAAATTGACCGAAATCCACAAACGGGCGATTTTACAGTCAATAATAAATTTTCGGTCAAGAATTGTGTCCACCAACACACAAAACATGTGTTAATCATTTAATTTCACAAAAATACTCATCCTCCTCATATACTCATATATCCCACATTCATTGTAAAAATATCACCATCAATATATTATTAAAATAATATATTTAAATGAATTATTTTATCAGAAAAAAGATAAAATATTAATTTTCAACAATTGTCACATTAAAAATTTTCTCCATCTATATCCACATAAAATCAATATTTTCCTCATCATATAAATTAATAATTAATTATACACAAATAATATTACAGAATCACAGTACTGGCAACTAGGCCGTTCCCAGGAAAGAGGGGGCTTTCCAATAAGGATTTCTCCTTACTGGCGCGTAATTAGATGACCAAACCTCTGCTTAGACAGAACTTTCTAGACATTACCAATAATGTTATCTAATAATATTATTCAGATAATATGAATTATTGCTCCGATAATGGAAATACTGCATAGTGACAATTATAAAATATCAACGTAGCAATTATTTAATCAATAAAATAAAATATTGAACAGTAATTACTGTAACCATTATTGAGTAGTGCCTTCTTACGTAAGAATCAATAATTGGTGCAATACTGTGTGCTACTGTGCAACAACATGTATTATTGTGTTTAACCACCGGGTATTTCAACAGTATTAACGGTAACAACTACGCCGTTATTTATAAACAACTTGTTTTTGTCGTTTTCTTCATCCAATCGCTTTCTGTTATGGGGCCCACATAAGGCTGCGCCGTCGTACGAATATTCCCCGACAACAAGAATATTCCACGACCAAACAAATATTCCCCGACAACAATGAATATTTTAGGATCACTTGGTTATTTGAAATATTTGCGCATTTTACCCATAACTAACCACATTAATCAAATCAAACCTTACTATTTCAAAATAATATATAGAGGAATTTAAATTTCATTTATTAATAATTTGGGGCCTTACAACCTTCCCTCCTTATGAAATTTCGTCCTCGAAATTGACATACGTACCTGGTGTTTCGAAAAAATGAGGATACCTCGCTTTCATTTCCATTTCCAACACCCAGGTCATTTTCTCAATAGCATGGTTTCTCCACAAAACTTTAACTTGTGGTATGACCTTCGTGCGTAGGACATGCTCCTTCCTATCCAAGATCCTGATAGGTACCTCCTCGTACGTTAAGTCTTCGGCTATCTCGTCTGGTTCTAACTCAATAACGTGGTTTGGGTCTTTCACATATTTACGAAGCATAGATATGTAAAAAACGTTATGAACACGAGACATGTTTGGAGGTAACGCGAGTCTATAGGCCACATTTCTTACTCGGTCAAGAATCTAAAATGGACCAATAAATCGTGGATTGAGCTTTCCTCTCTTCTCGAATCTTGTAACTCCCTTCCATGGAGTAACTCGCAACAATACATGATCCCCAATATCAAATTCCACATCCTTTCGATGAAGACCCGCATAACTTTTTTGTCGAATCGTTTGGATCTTCTCTGTAGTCATTCGTACCAACTCTGGTCCCAACAACGTTGCTTCTCCCACCTCATCCAAACATACTGGAGAGCGACACTTTCGTCCATACAATGCTTCAAATGGAGCCACACCTATTCTTGCCTGATAACTGTTATTGTAGGAGAATTCCACTAATGGTAGGTACTTATCCCAACTCCCTTTGAAATCTAGGACACAAAGTCTTAATAGATCTTCAAGAGTTTGAATAGTCCTCTCTGATTGTCCTTCTGTTTGAGGATGGTAAGCTGAACTAAATCGTAAATCCGTGCCCATAGCTTTTTGCAAGCTAACCCAAAATCTTGAAGTGAATCTTGGGTCATGATCCGAAACTATGGATACTGGCATGCCATGCAACCTCACAATCTCATTCACGTACATACTAGCAAGACGTTCAAGGGAATAAGTCTCCCGTATCGGAAAGAAATGAGCAGACTTGGTTAATCTATCAACAATCATACAAATAGCATTTATGCCTTGAGAAACCGTAGGAAGACCCGTAACAAAATCCATGGTAATGTGTTCCCACTTCCATTTCGGAATCTCAAGTGGTTGCAATGGACCCCTTGGTACTTGATGCTCCGCCTTTACACGTTGACAAGTTAAACACCTCGAGATAAACTTTGCAATCTCTCTCTTCATATTGTTCCACCAAAATGTATGTCGAAGATCACGATACATTTTAGTACTTCCAGGATGGATTGCAAATGGTGTATTGTGTGCCTCCATCATGATCTTGTACTTCAAATCAGAATCGTTAGGAACACAAAGTCTGGAGTGGACTCAAAGTATTCCTTCTTCATCTATTCTTGCTTCTGGAATAGCACTTTCTTGCACTTTCTTCTTCATACGCATCAGCTCCGGGTCTGTAGCTTGAGCAACTTTAACTTTATCGATTAAAGTTGGTTCTACGCGTATACTTGACATAATCGCACTCGTTCCTGCATATGATCTTCTACTCAACGCGTCAGCTACCATGTTTGCTTTTCCTGGATGGTATTGAATAGTGTGGTCGTAATCTTTCAACAGCTCGAGCCAACATCGTTGCCGAATGTTGAGTTCTTTTTGAGTGAAGAAATATTTGAGGCTTTTATGGTCTGAATATATCTCCACTTTCTCCCCATATAGATAGTGCCTCCAAATCTTTAGCGCGAAAACGACTGCTGCCAACTCTAGATCATGAGTAGGATAATTCCTCTCATATTCTTTAAGTTGTCGCGAGGCATAGGCTATGACTTTTCCACGTTGCATGACAACACATCCTAACCCTTTGCCTGAAGCATCGCTGTAGATAACAAATCCATCCGAACTAGATGGTATGGTCAAAACAGGTGCCGAAATGAGTCTCCTCTTAAGCTCTTGAAAACTCTTCTCGCATTCCTCGCTCCATACGAATTTGATATCTTTTCGAGTTAGCTGAGTTAACGGGGTAGCGATTCGAGAAAATTCTTACACGAATCTCTGATAATAACCAGTTAAGCTTAGAAAGCTACGTATTTCGATTACTGACTTAGGTTGCTCTCAACTGTGACTCATATCCCAATATTGGATATCACGTCACAATGGCACTATCAGTTTACCACCGCACAAATATGACGCCCCCTACGGAGAGTCTGGCTTCGATGCATTTCACAAAGGAAGCCACCAGATAGAGGCTCGGTTATCAACTTCTATAGTTGGGTTTTTAACTCCTGAAGTTCAATAGGAGCCATTCGATATGAGATTTTAGAAATGGGTTTTTGTACCGGGTTCAAAGTCAATACAAAATTCAATATCACGTTCTGGGAGTAAGCCAAGAAATTCTTCAGGAAATACGTCAAAAATTTTACTAACAACAGAAATATCATTCAAATCTGACGTAGTTTTGTTCAAGTCCATGACATGGCTAAGAAAGCTTGACATCCATTTTTCAATAAACGAATGACTTTACGGCTTGATATGACAGTGATTGACTTCAGTGGTTTGGTTGCTTGAATTCGAATAACAGGTTGCTTAGGAATATGAAAACTAACAACCTTACGAAAGCAATCAATTTTGGCATGATATGTAGTTAACCAATTAATTCCTAAAATCACATCAAAAGTAAGTATCTTTAAAGAGATAAGGTCAACAGGTAATGTGATGGTGCCAACTTGGATCAAACAAGATTTATAAACAGTGGATGTAACGAAAGTTTCTCCTAACGGAGTTTCAACAGATAAGTCAAAGTCTAATTTTCTCCGGAGTCAATTTTAAACGTTGAGTATAAGCAGGAGAGATAAATGAATGGGTAGAACCGGTATCTAATAAGGTATAGACTTCGTAAAAATTTATAATTAACTAACCCGTGCTAACTTCGTTCGGGTTCCTCGTATTCTGACCAGTCACGAAAGACGCTCTTCCAGGAACCGTTGACTTTGACTTTTCTGGGACAACTTTTTGAGTCACCACCCCCGTTGGACTTGGTTTCGCTACAGTGCAATCTCGAGCGATATGTCCTTCCTTTCTACAGTTATAACATACCTTAAACTGTTGTGGGCAGTTTGGGCTGATATGTCCTTTTTTTCCGCACTTATAGCATATGACCGGTGGTCGTCCTCCTCCCTTGGAACCAGTTGCTGCTGGTGCTGACGTCTTCGTATTATCATTGTTGAATCTCCTATTTTTAAAATCTCCTCCCGACTGGCTTCTTCTATTTTCATAGCTACGATTACCACCAGAGTGGTTGCCGTTCTTTTCTGTATTTTTCTTTCTCCGCTGGTTATCATTGTTCTGATGACTGTTGTCACCGGTATGATCCTGGTTGTGGTCCCTCGGTTGACCATACTCGTTATCTCGCTCTAATAATTGAGCCCTGTTGACAACATCTGAATAGAGAGAAAATTTATGAGAAATGAGATATTGACGTATGTCGGGTTTCAAACCTCTCAGAAACATCCGCGTCATACGTTCCTCATTCTCCACCAAATGAGGTGCAAACCTGGACAACTCTGTAAACTTCGCCTCGTACTGGGACACCGTCATGTTATTCTGCTCCAGTCTAATAAACTCTACCTCCTTCATATGACGAACACTTTCAGGAAAGTACTTGTCATTGAATAGTTTCTGAAATGTCTCCCAAGACATGCTGAGTGCGGCTGGATGGGTACGCTTCACAGATTTCCACCAGTAGTCTGCCTCGCCACGGAATATAAATGTGGCGAATGGAACCTTCTATTCCTCCGTGCATCCCAAGACATCGAATATCTTGATAATTTACTTGACCCACGTTTCCGCCATGATCGGATCCGGCTTTCCCTTAAATTCTGGTGGTCCCAACTCTTTGAACTGCTTGGCTGTGACCAGCTGTGCGTTGCCATTATTTCTTCCTATATTTTGAACAGGAATCTCCTTCGTCTGGTTTTGCATGAACCGCAAAAAGCTTCTAAACATCTCATCGTTCATCGTCTGCTCAGTGGTGTTGTTCACAGGAGGAACATTGCCAGCCTGTTGCACGTTCTCCTCGTTGGTGAGTACAGGTGTCTCCACGGTTTCATTTACTCCACTGTTAACATTCTCAGTCGACATTCTCAAATACTGCCATAAAACAAGGGTTAATTTAAAAAATCACATAATATCCCTATATCATGACCGACCAACAAATAAGCTTAGGTAGGACACACTAGCGAATGATTTACTCGTCTCTCCCCTCCTAGTTCTATTCCCCGATTTCCGCCAGAGATCATATCCCTAAGCTCTGATACCAACTGTGACGCCCCTAAAATAGGTCCAATCCATCCAACCCATTCTGAGTCGCCAAATACATGGTACAGAAAATAACTACAACTTTATTATTACAATTGTCGTGCAAAATACGACAACACATATACTGTGAGTTTAAATACAAATATTGTCATCTAGACAGTATTCATACTCAATTAAGTCCTCATTATACTTATTGATACACTGTTTTACAAAATAGTGAGGACTACTAAAATAACTGTCTTGAATCATCATTCCACACCCCGACTAGTACTCGCTACATTCTCACTTCCTGAGAAGAAAAATGGAACAACAAGGAAAAGGGTGAGCTCAACTAGTCCAGTAAAGAACATTATGACTAAGATAACATAGAACAAATTATCGTTAGTCTTCAACAGGGAAAAATATAATAGAATACAATAGACGACAAGTTTTAAATCAATATTCGCAGCGAAAAATAATAATTCATAGAAGAGTTACGTAGAGAATGAAATCTACGATTATCTATGAATTTAAAAGCCCATCATCAATATTTTATCCCTGTAACATCAATCAATAAATATCTTGAATCAAATAGTCATCTTTGCACTACAGGCCAAAGATATTCATCAGTTGGTCATGTTCACCGCAACACCTGTTCATCTTTGCACTACGGGCCAAAGATATTCATCAGAAATCATTCATCTTTGCACTACAGGCCAAAGATATTCAGTTATATCATCATTTAAGACTGAGGATGATGAAAAATATTTTAAAGAAAACGAATCCAGTGAAGCAAAAGAACAAATATTAGGGATTCGTATTACAATTTATCCATGCCCAAAAATACCTCATAAACAATCATAGTGGAGTAAAATTTAAGAATGATCAAAACATGGATACAATCAAAGCTAGTATCCAGAATAGATATTTTGGACAAAAAGAAGAAAATTTCATTTTTCGGTGAATAGTGCCGTATTCGTGAATAGTACCGTATACGTGAATAGTGCCGTATACGTGAATAGTAACTCCGACACCAAAAGATAGAAATTTCACAAAAAACATCATTATGCTTCGTGAATAGTACTCGTGAATAGTAACTCGTGAATAGTAACTCATGAATAGTAACTCGTGAATAGTAACTCATGAATAGTAATCCCGACATGAAAAAGTTCTAAATTTGATAAAAAAAAAAATTCAGATCAATACTTCGGCATAATGATATTGAAGAAAATAATATCATTTAAGAAGAAATAATATCCCTTACCTCGGAAAGACGGTACTTCTGACTGGAATACTAGATATAGTGCTGAAGAAAACTTGCACCGTATAACAACACTCAAAGTAACAAATACTCACAAGAATACGCTCGATATAGAGAGAGAAATAGAGAGAAACTTGTGTTTCTGGTGTGATTTTCAATTCTAACCTAAGCACCCTATTTATAGGAAAATGCTTAGAACACCAAATCAGAAAATTGAATATAATAATATTATATTTACAAAATTGTCAAGCCCACCTTAGAAGATCTGAATTCAGCCCATTCTTATCACATGTTGAGCCCACTAATTTGCAAAAAATGTTTTTCTTTAAAATAATAATTAAAACTTCCAAAAATCAATTATTTCGGAACTTCAGAACTTCAATAATTCATAATAAATAGCCCTTTTATTAGAAAATTCGAATCTCGCGTGTTTTTATAGGAAATTCAATTCTCTACAACTTTGCAGAAGAAAGTTTTTCCAAATTCCAAACAGAAATTGACCGAAATCCATAAACGGGCGATTTTACAGTCAATAATAAATTTTCGGTCAAGAATTGTGTCCACCAACACACAAAACATGTGTTAATTATTTAATGCCACAAAAATACTCTTCCTCCTCATATACTCATATATCCCACATTCATTGTAAAAATATCACCATCAATATATTATTAAAATAATATATTTAAATGAATTATTTTATCAGAAAAAGATAAAATATTAATCTTCAACAATTATCACATTAAAAATTTTCTCCATCTATATCCACATAAAATCAATATTTTTCTCATCATATAAATCAATAATTAATTATACACAAATAATATTACAGAATCACAGTACTGGCAACTAGGCCGTTCCAAGGAAAGAAGGGGCTTTCCAATAAGGATTTCTCCTTACTGGCGCGCAATTAGATGACCAAACCTCTCCTTAGATAGAACTTTCTAGACATTACCAATAATGTTATCTAATAATATTATTCAGATAATATGAATTATTGCTCCGATAATGGAAATACTGCATAGTGACAATTATAAAATATCAACGTAGCAATTATTTAATCAATAAAATAAAATATTGAACAGTAATTACTGTAACCATTATTGAGTAGTGCCTTCTTACGTAAGAATCAATAATTGGTGCAATACTGTGTGCTACTGTGCAACAACACGTATTATTGTGTTTAACCACCGGGTATTTCAACAGTATTAACGGTAACAACTAGGCCGTTATTTATAAACAACTTGTTTTTGTCATTTTCTTCATCCAATCGCTTTCTGTTATGGGGCCCACATAAGGCTGCGCCGTCGTACGAATATTCCCCGACAACAAGAATATTCCACGACCAAACAAATATTCCCCGACAACAATGAATATTTTAGGATCACTTGGTTATTTGAAATATTTGCGCATTTTACCCATAACTAACCACATTAATCAAATCAACCCTTACTATTTCAAAATAATAAATAGAGGAATTTAAATTTCATTTATTAATAATTTGGGGTCTTACAACCTTCCCTCCTTATGAAATTTCGTCCTCGAAATTGACATACGTACCTGGTGTTTCGAAAAAATGAGGATACCTCGCTTTCATTTCCATTTCCAACACCCAGGTCATTTTCTCAATAGCATGGTTTCTCCACAAAACTTTAACTTGTGGTATGACCTTCGTGCGTAGGACATGCTCCTTCCTATCCAAGATCCTGACAGGTACCTCCTCGTACGTTAAGTCTTCGGCTATCTCGTCTGGTTCTAACTCAATAACGTGGTTTGGGTCTTTCACATATTTACGAAGCATAGATATGTAAAAAACGTTATGAACACGAGACATGTTTGGAGGTAACGCGAGTCTATAGGCCACATTTCTTACTCGGTCAAGAATCTAAAATGGACCAATAAATCGTGGATTGAGCTTTCCTCTCTTCCCGAATCTTGTAACTCCCTTCCATGGAGTAACTCGCAATAATACATGATCCCCAATATCAAATTCCACGTCCTTTCGATGAAGACCTGCATAACTCTTTTGTCGATCCTGTGCCGTTTGTATACATTGTCGAATCGTTTGGATCTTCTCTATAGTCATTCGTACCAACTCTGGTCCCAACAACGTTGCTTCTCCCACCTCATCCAAACATACTGGAGAGCGACACTTTCGTCCATACAATGCTTCAAATGGAGCCACACCTATACTTGCCTGATAACTATTATTGTAGGAGAATTCCACCAATAATAGGTACTTATCCCAACTCCCTTTGAAATTTAGGACACAAAGTCTTAATAGATCTTCAAGAGTTTGAATAGTCCTCTCTGATTGTCCTTCTGTTTGAGGATGGTAAGCTGAACTAAATCGTAAATCCGTGCCCATAGCTTTTTACAAGCTAACCCAAAATCTTGAAGTGAATCTTGGGTCACGATCCGAAACTATGGATACTGGCATGCCATGCAACCTCACAATCTCATTCACGTACATACTAGCAAGACGTTCAAGGGAATAAGTCTCCCGTATCGGAAAGAAATGAGCAGACTTGGTTAATCTATCAACAATCACACAAATAGCATTTATGCCTTGAGAAACCGTAGGAAGACCCGTAACGAAATCCATGGTAATGTGTTCCCACTTCCATTTCGGAATCTCAAGTGGTTGCAATGGACCCCTTGGTACTTGATGCTCCGCCTTTACACGTTGACAAGTTAAACACCTCGAGATAAACTTTGCAATCTCTCTCTTCATATTGTTCCACCAAAATGTATGTCGAAGATCACGATACATTTTAGTACTTCCAGGATGGATTGCAAATGGTGTATTGTGTGCCTCCATCATGATCTTGTACTTCAAATCAGAATCGTTAGGAACACAAAGTCTGGAGTGGACTCGAAGTATTCCTTCTTCATCTATTCTTGCTTCTGGAATAGCACCTTCTTGCACTTTCTTCTTCATACGCATCAGCTCCGGGTCTGTAGCTTGAGCAACTTTAACTTTATCGATTAAAGTTAGTTCTACGCGTATACTTAACATCATCGCACTCGTTCCTGCATATGATCTTCTACTCAATGCGTCAGCTACCATGTTTGCTTTTCCTGGATGGTATTGAATAGTGTGGTCGTAATCTTTCAACAGCTCAAGCCAACGTCGTTGCCGCATGTTGAGTTCTTTTTGAGTGAAGAAATATTTGAGGCTTTTATGGTCTGAATATATCTCCACTTTCTCCCCATATAGATAGTGCCTCCAAATATTTAGCGCAAAAACGACTGCTGCCAACTCTAGATCATGAGTAGGATAATTCCTCTCATATTCTTTAAGTTATCGCGAGGCATAGGCTATGACTTTCCCACGTTGCATGAGAACACATCCTAACCCTTTGCCTGAAGCATCGCTGTAGATAACAAATCCATCCGAACCAGATGGTATGGCCAAAACAGGTGCCGAAATGAGTCTCCTCTTAAGCTCTTGAAAACTCTTCTCGCATTCCTCGCTCCATACGAATTTGATATCTTTCCGAGTCAGCTGAGTTAACGGGGTAGCGATTCGAGAAAATTCTTACACGAATCTCTGATAATAACCAGCTAAGCCTAGAAAGCTACGTATTTCGATTACTGACTTAGGTTGCTCTCAACTGTGACTCATATCCCAATCTTGGATATCACGTCACAATGGCACCTATCAGTTTACTATCGCACAAATATGACGCCCCCTACGGAGAGTCTGGCTTCGATGCATTTCACAAAGGAAGTCACCAGATAGAGGCTCGGTTATCAACTTCTATAGTTGGGTTTTTAACTCCTGAAGTTCAATAGGAGCCATTCGATATGAGATTTTAGAAATGGGTTTTTGTACCGGGTTCAAAGTCGATACAAAATTCAATATCACGCTCTGGGAGTAAGCCAAGAAATTCTTCAGGAAATACGTCAAAAATTTTACTAACAACAGAAATATCATTCAAATCTGACGTATTTTTGTTCAAGTTCATGACATGGCTAAGAAAGCTTGACATCCATTTTTCAATAAACGAATGACTTTACGGCTTGATATGATAGTGATTGACTTCATTGGTTTGGTTGCTTGAATTCGAATAACAGGTTGCTTAGGAATATGAAAACTAACAACCTTACGAAAGTAATCAATTTTGGCATGATGTGTAGTTAACCAATTAATTCCTAAAATCACATCAAAAGCAAGTATCTTTAAAGAGATAAGGTCAACAGGTAATGTGATGGTGCCAACTTGGATCAAACAAGATTTATAAACAGTGGATGTAACGAAAGTTTCTCCTAACGGAGTTTCAACAGATAAGTCAAAGTCTAATTTTCTCCGGAGTCAATTTTAAACGTTGAGTATAAGCAGGAGAGATAAATGAATGGGTAGAACCGGTATCTAATAAGGTATAGACTTCATAAAAATTTATAATTAACTAACCCATGCTAACTTCGTTCGGGTTCCTCGTATTCTGACCAGTCACGAAAAACGCTCTTCCAGGAACCGCTGACTTTGACTTTTCTGGGACAACTTTTTGAGTCACCACCCCCGTTGGACTTGGTTTCGCTACAGTGTAATCTCGAGCGATATGTCCTTCCTTTCCACAGTTATAACATACCTTAAACTGTTGTGGGCAGTTTGGGCTGATATGTCATTTTTTTCCGCACTTATAGCATATGACCGGTGGTCGTCCTCCTCCCTTGGAACCAGTTGTTGCTGGTGCTAACGTCTTCGTATTATCATTGTTGAATCCATCCGAACCAGATGGTATGGTCAAAACAGGTGCCGAAATGAGTCTCCTCTTAAGCTCTTGAAAACTCTTCTCGCATTACTCGCTCCATACGAATTTGATATCTTTCCGAGTCAGCTGAGTTAACGGGGTAGCGATTTGAGAAAATTCTTACACGAATCTCTGATAATAACCAGCTAAGCCTAGAAAGCTACGTATTTCGATTACTGACTTAGGTTGCTCTCAACTGTGACTCATATCCCAATCTTGGATATCACGTCACAATGGCACCTATCAGTTTACTACCGCACAAATATGACGCCCCCTACGGAGAGTCTGGCTTCGATGCATTTCACAAAGGAAGTCACCAGATAGAGGCTCGGTTATCAACTTCTATAGTTGGGTTTTTAACTCCTGAAGTTCAATAGGAGCCATTCGATATGAGATTTTAGAAATGGGTTTTTGTACCGGGTTCAAAGTCGATACAAAATTCAATATCACGCTCTGGGAGTAAGCCAAGAAATTCTTCAGGAAATACGCCAAAAATTTTACTAACAACAGAAATATCATTCAAATCTGACGTATTTTTGTTCAAGTTCATGACATGGCTAAGAAAGCTTGACATCCATTTTTCAATAAACGAATGACTTTACGGCTTGATATGATAGTGATTGACTTCATTGGTTTGGTTGCTTGAATTCGAATAACAGGTTGCTTAGGAATATGAAAACTAACAACCTTACGAAAGTAATCAATTTTGGCATGATGTGTAGTTAACCAATTAATTCCTAAAATCACATCAAAAGCAAGTATCTTTAAAGAGATAAGGTCAACAGGTAATGTGATGGTGCCAACTTGGATCAAACAAGATTTATAAACAGTGGATGTAACGAAAGTTTCTCCTAACGGAGTTTCAACAGATAAGTCAAAGTCTAATTTTCTCCGGAGTCAATTTTAAACGTTGAGTATAAGCAGGAGAGATAAATGAATGGGTAGAACCGGTATCTAATAAGGTATAGACTTCATAAAAATTTATAATTAACTAACCCGTGCTAACTTCGTTCGGGTTCCTCGTATTCTGACCAGTCACGAAAAACGCTCTTCCAGGAACCGTTGACTTTGACTTTTCTGGGACAACTTTTTGAGTCACCACCCCCGTTGGACTTGGTTTCGCTACAGTGTAATCTCGAGCGATATGTCATTCCTTTCCACAGTTATAACATACCTTAAACTGTTGTGGGCAGTTTGGGCTGATATGTCCTTTTTATCCGCACTTATAGCATATGACCGGTGGTCGTCCTCCTCCCTTGGAACCAGTTGCTGCTGGTGCTGACGTCTTCGTATTATCATTGTTGAATCCATCCGAACCAGATGGTATGGTCAAAACAGGTGCCGAAATGAGTCTCCTCTTAAGCTCTTGAAAACTCTTCTCGCATTCCTCGCTCCATACGAATTTGATATCTTTCCGAGTCAGCTGAGTTAACGGGGTAGCGATTCGAGAAAATTCTTACACGAATCTCTGATAATAACCAGCTAAGCCTAGAAAGCTACGTATTTCGATTACTGACTTAGGTTGCTCTCAACTGTGACTCATATCCCAATCTTGGATATCACGTCACAATGGCACCTATCAGTTTACTACCGCACAAATATGACGCCCCCTACGGAGAGTCTGGCTTCGATGCATTTCACAAAGGAAGTCACCAGATAGAGGCTCGGTTATCAACTTCTATAGTTGGGTTTTTAACTCCTGAAGTTCAATAGGAGCCATTCGATATGAGATTTTAGAAATGGGTTTTTGTACCGGGTTCAAAGTCGATACAAAATTCAATATCACGCTCTGGGAGTAAGCCAAGAAATTCTTCAGGAAATACGTCAAAAATTTTACTAACAACAGAAATATCATTCAAATCTGACGTATTTTTGTTCAAGTTCATGACATGGCTAAGAAAGCTTGACATCCATTTTTCAATAAACGAATGACTTTACGGCTTGATATGATAGTGATTGACTTCAGTGGTTTGGTTGCTTGAATTTGAATAACAGGTTGCTTAGGAATATGAAAACTAACAACCTTACGAAAGTAATCAATTTTGGCATGATGTGTAGTTAACCAATTAATTCCTAAAATCACATCAAAAGCAAGTATCTTTAAAGAGATAAGGTCAACAGGTAATGTGATGGTGCCAACTTGGATCAAACAAGATTTATAAATAGTGGATGTAACGAAAGTTTCTCCTAACGGAGTTTCAACAGATAAGTCAAAGTCTAATTTTCTCCGGAGTCAATTTTAAACGTTGAGTATAAGCAGGAGAGATAAATGAATGGGTAGAACCGGTATCTAATAAGGTATAGACTTCATAAAAATTTATAATTAACTAACCCGTGCTAACTTCGTTCGGGTTCCTCGTATTCTGACCAGTCACGAAAAACGCTCTTCCAGGAACCGTTGACTTTGACTTTTCTGGGACAACTTTTTGAGTCACCACCCCCGTTGGACTTGGTTTCGCTACAGTGTAATCTCGAGCGATATGTCCTTCCTTTCCACAGTTATAACATACCTTAAACTGTTGTGGGCAGTTTGGGCTGATATGTCCTTTTTTTCCGCACTTATAGCATATGACCGGTGGTCGTCCTCCTCCCTTGGAACCAGTTGCTACTGGTGCTGACGTCTTCGTATTATCATTGTTGAATCTCCTCTTTTTAAAATCTCCTCCCGACTGGCTTCTTCTATTTTTATAGCTACGATTACCACCAGAGTGGTTGCCGTTCTTATCTGTATTTTTCTTTCTCCGCTGGTTATCATTGTTCTGATGACTGTTGTCACCGGTATGATCCTAGGTGTGGTCCCTCGGTTGACCATACTCGTTATCTCGCTCTAATAATTGAGCCATGTTGACAACATCTGAATAGAGAGAAAATTTATGAGAAATGAGATATTGACGTATGTCGGGTTTCAAACCTCTCAGAAACATCCGCGTCATACGTTCCTCATTCTCCACCAAATGAGGTGCAAACCTGGACAACTCTGTAAACTTCGCCTCGTACTGGGACACCGTCATGTTATTCTGCTCCAGTCTAATAAACTCTACCTCCTTCATATGACGAACACTTTCAGGAAAGTACTTGTCATTGAATAGTTTCTGAAATGTCTCCCAAGACATGCTGAGTGCGGCTGGATGGGTACGCTTCACAGATTTCCACCAGTAGTCTGCCTCGCCACGGAATATAAATGTGGCGAATGGAACCTTCTATTCCTCCGTGCATCCCAAGATATCGAATATCTTGATAATTTACTTGACCCACGTTTCCGCCATGATCGGATCCGGCTTTCCCTTAAATTCTGGTGGTCCCAACTCTTTGAACTGCTTGGCTGTGACCAGCTGTGCGTTGCCATTATTTCTTCCTATATTTTGAACAGGAATCTCCTTCGTCTGGTTTTGCATGAACCGCAAAAAGCTTCTAAACATCTCATCGTTCATCGTCTGCTCAGTGGTGTTGTTCACAGGAGGAACATTGCCAGCCTGTTGCACGTTCTCCTCGTTGGTGAGTACAGGTGTCTCCACGGTTTCATTTACTCCACTGTTAACATTCTCAGTCGACATTCTCAAATACTGCCATAAAACAAGGGTTAATTTAACAAATCACATAATATCCCTATATCATGACCGACCAACAAATAAGCTTAGGTAGGACACACTAGCGAATGATTTACTCGTCTCTCCCCTCCTAGTTCTATTCCCCGATTTCCGCCAGAGATCATATCCCTAAGCTCTGATACCAACTGTGACGCCCCTAAAATAGGTCCAATCCATCCAACCCATTCTGAGTCGCCAAATACATGGTACAGAAAATAACTACAACTTTATTATTACAATTGTCGTGCAAAATACGACAACACATATACTGTGAGTTTAAATACAAATATTGTCATCTAGACAGTATTCATACTCAATTAAGTCCTCATTATACTTATTGATACACTGTTTTACAAAATAGTGAGGACTACTAAAATAACTGTCTTGAATCATCATTCCACACCCGACTAGTACTCGCTACATTCTCACTTCCTGAGAAGAAAAATGGAACAACAAGGAAAAGGGTGAGCTCAACTAGCCCAGTAAAGAACATTATGACTAAGATAACATAGAACAAATTATCGTTAGTCTTCAGCAGGGAAAAATATAATAGAATACAATAGACGACAAGTTTTAAATCAATATTCGCAGCGGAAAATAATAATTCATAGAAGAGTTACGTAGAGAATGAAATCTACGATTATCTATGAATTTAAAAGCCCATCATCAACATTTTATCCCTGTAACATCAATCAATAAATATCTTAAATCAAATAGTCATCTTTGCACTACAGGCCAAAGATATTCATCAGTTGGTCATGTTCACCTCAACACCTGTTCATCTTTGCACTACGGGCCAAAGATATTCATCAGAAATCATTCATCTTTGCACTACAGGCCAAAGATATTCAGTTATATCATCATTTAAGACTGAGGATGATGAAAAATATTTTAAAGAAAACGAATCCAGTGAAACAAAAGAACAAATATTAAGGATTTGTATTACAATTTATCCATGCCCAAAAATACCTCATAAACAATCATAGTGGAGTAAAATTCAAGAATGATCAAAACATGGATACAATCAAAGCTAGTATCCAGAATAGATATTTTGGACAAAAAGAAGAAAATTTTATTTTTCGGTGAATAGTGCCGTATTCGTGAATAGTACCGTATACGTGAATAGTGCCGTATACGTGAATAGTAACTCCGACACCAAAAGATAGAAATTTCACAAAAAACATCATTATGCTTCGTGAATAGTACTCGTGAATAGTACTCGTGAATAGTAACTCGTGAATAGTAACTCATAAATAGTAACTCGTGAATAGTAACTCATGAATAGTAACCCCGACATGAAAAAGTTCCAAATTTGATAAAAAAAAATCAGATCAATACTTCGGCATAATGATATTGAAGAAAATAATATCATTTAAGAAGAAATAATATCCCTTACCTCGGAAAGACGGTACTTCTGACTGGAATACTAGATATAGTGCTGAAGAAAACTTGCACCGTATAGCAACACTCAAAGTATCAAATACTCACAAGAATACGCTCGATATAGAGAGAGAAATAGAGAGAAACTTGTGTTTCTGATGTGATTTTCAATTCTAACCTAAGCACCCTATTTATAAGAAAATGCTTAGAACACCAAATCAAAAAATTGAATATAATAATATTATATTTACAAAATTGTCAAGCCCACCTTAGAAGATCTGAATTCAGCCCATTCTTATCACATGTTGAGCCCACTAATTTGGAAAAAACGTTTTTCTTTAAAATAATAATTAAAACTTCCAAAAATCAATTATTTCAGAATTTCAAAACTTCAATAATTCATAATAAATAGCTCTTTTATCAGAAAAGTCGAATCTTGCGAGTTTTTATAGAAAATTCAATTCTCTACAACTTTGCAGAAGAAAGTTTTTCCAAATTCTAAACAGAAATTGACTGAAATCCACAAACGGACGATTTTACAGTCAATAATAAATTTTCGGTCAAGAATTGTGTCCACCAACACACAAAACATGTGTTAATCATTTAATGCCACAAAAATACTCTTTCTCCTCATATACTCATATATCCCACATTCATTATAAAAATATCACCATCAATATATTATTAAAATAATATATTTAAATGAATTATTTTATCAGAAAAAGATAAAATATTAATTTTCAACAATTGTCACATTAAAAATTTTCTCCATCTATATCCACATAAAATCAATATTTTCCTCATCATATAAATCAATAATTAATTATACACAAATAATATTACAGAATCACAGTACTGGCAACTAGGCCGTTCCCAGGAAAGAGGGGGCTTTCCAATAAGGATTTCTCCTTACTGGCGGGCAATTAGATGACCAAACCTCTCCTTAGACAGAACTTTCTAGACATTACCAATAATGTTATCTAATAATATTATTCAGATAATATGAATTATTACTCCGATAATGGAAATACTGCATAGTGATAATTATAAAATATCAACGTAGCAATTATTTAATCAATAAAATAAAATATTGAACAGTAATTACTGTAACCATTATTGAGTTGTGCCTTCTTACGTAAGAATCAATAATTGGTGCAATACCGTGTGCTACTGTGCAACAACACGTATTACTGTGTTTAACCACCGGGTATTCCAACAGTATTAACGGTAACAACTATGCCGTTATTTATAAACAACTTATTTTTGTCATTTTTTTCATCTAATCGCTTTCTGTTATGGGGCCCACACAAGACTGCGCTGTCGTACGAATATTCCACGACCAAACAAATATTCCCCGACAACAATGAATATTTTAGGACCACTTACTTATTTGAAATATTCGCGCATTTTACCCATAACTAACCACATTAATCAAATCAACCCTTACTATTTTAAAATAATAAATAGAGGAATTTAAATTTTATTTATTAATAATTTGGGGTCTTACAAATAGCATAGGAGCACCCCAAGGAGAAGTACTAGGACGAATAAAGCCAATGTCTAACAATTTCTGCATTTGGATCTTTAACTCCTGAAGTTCAATAGTAGTCATTCGATATGGGGCATTAGAAATAGGTTTTGTACCGGGTTCAAGGTCGATACAAAATTTAATTTCACGCTCTGGGGGTAGGCCAGGAAGTTCTTCAGGGAATACGTCAGGGAATTTATTAACAATGGAAATATCATTCAAATCTGACGTATTTTTATTTAGATCCGTGACATGAGCTAAGAAAGCTTGACATCCTTTTTTCAATAAACGAATAGCTTTATGGCTTGAGATGACAGCGATTGATTTTAATGGTTTGGTTGCTTGAATTCGCATAATAGGTCGATTAGGAATATGAAAGCTAACAACCTTACGAAAACAATCAATTTTTGCATGATGAGTAGTTAACCAATCAATCCCTAGAATTACGTCAAATGCAAGTATTTTTAATGAAATAAGATCGACAGATAATGTGTGGGTACCAACTTGAACCAAACAAGACTTATAAATCATGGATGTAATGAAAGTTTCTCCCAATGGAGTTTCAATAGATAAATCAAAGTCTAATTTCTCCGGAGTCAAATTTAATCGATGAGCGCAAGTAGGAGAAATAAAAGAATGGGTAGAACCAGTATCAAATAAAGTATAGACTTCGTTAGAGTTTATGATAAGCTTACCCGTGATAACCTCATTCGGGTTCCTTGCTTTCTTGGAGGTCACAACAAACGCTCTTCCTTGCACTATCAGTTTTGACTTTTCTGGGACGGCCTTTGGTGTCTCCATCTTGGCTGAACTTATTTTTGGTAAACGATAAAATCGAGCTAAATGACCTTCTCTTCTACAATTATAACATGCTTTAGATGGCATCGCGCAGTTTGGACTGATGTGCCCCTCCCCTCCGCATTTGAAACATATGATAGGTGGTCGTTCTCCTTCCTTAACAACGGGTGCTGGTGCTGACATCTTTCCATCATTATTGAATCTCCTCTTCTTGAAATGACCATTCTTATTGTTTTGGCCCTGATTACCACCGAAGTGGTTACCATTTCTGGCCTGTTAATTCCCTCCACGCTTGTTGTCACCGCTTCGATGACTGCTCTCACTGGTATTATCATTTTGCCGACTGCTCTCTTTTGGTTGCGTTGACTCGTTATCGCGCTCCACTAACTGAGCCCTATTCACAACATCTGAATACAAACACAATTTATGAGAAATAAGATGTTGACGTATCTCAGGTTTCAAACCTCGCAAAAACATTCGCGTCATTCGCTCTTCATTATCCACCAAGTGGGATGCAAATCGGGACAACTCAGCAAATTTAGCCTCATACTGCGACACGGTCATATTATTCTGCTCCAATTTGATGAACTCCACCTCCTTCATGTGACGAACACTTTCGGGAAAGTATTTGTCATTGAACAGCTCTTGGAACTTCTCCCAAGACATCATCAGTGCGGCAGGTTGAGTACGCTTAATCGATTCCCACCAGTAATCTGCCTCTCCTCGCAACATAAAGGCGGCAAAGGGAACCTTTTACTCTTCCGAGCATCCCAAGATATCAAATATCTTGGTGATCTGCTTTATCCATGTTTCCGCTATAAGTGGTTTTGGCTCTCCCTTAAACTCCGGTGGTCCCAGCTCATTGAACTGTTTAGCGGTGACCGTCCGAGAGTTTTCAGTGTTTCCACCTATATTTTGGACAGGAGCCGCTCTCACTTGCTGTTGCATGAACTGCATAAAGCTTCTGAACATTCCATCATTCATCATCTGGTCAGTGTTGTTATTTGCATGAGGATTGTCACCTTCCTGATGCATATTATCCTGATTATTGATATGTGGTGAATCAACAGTCGCCTGTGCTCCATTGCTATTCTCAACATTCTCAGATGTCATTTTCAGATACTGTCACAAAGCAAAAGTTAATTGATATGTCATATATTATCCTTATATTATGACCGACCAATTAAATACCATGCAAATAAACTTAGGTAGGTCATACTAGCGAAGTAATTTTCCGTCTCTCCCCTCCTAGTTCTATTCTCACATCTTAGCCAGGGATCATATCCCTAAGCTTTGATACCAACTGTGACGCCCCCAAAATTAGGTATACATCATCCATCTTGGGTCATCAAATACATGGTACAGAATACAAATACAACTTACTAATACAATTGTCGTGTACAATACGACAAAACATAACTGTGAGTTTGAATACAATTATTGTCTACTAGAGACTATACAAACTCGAAAGGAATCCTCATTACAATTATTGTCACACTATTTAATAGAATAGTGAGGACTACTAATACTATCATCTGGTCCATCACTCCGTTCTCCGACTCGTACCAGCTATATTCTCATTTCCTGAAGAGAACAGTGAAAGAAAGGGTGAGCTCAACTAGCCCAGTAAGAAATATTATGACTAAGATAATGTAGAATAAATTATCATTAGCCTTCAACAGTATTAAACTGATAAAATATAATGAACATCAAGTTTAACTGCAGTAGAACAAGCAATCCATTAAAAGAGTCAAGTAGAGAATAAAATCTACTATCTTCTATGATTTAAAAGGTTTTTCAACACTGTTATCGCTGGGACTCAGCTTAATAAAATACTCCACATCATCGAATCACCCCTGCACTACGGCCAAGGATATTCGTGTATTCATTAATGGTCATGATCATGCCAACAACTGTCCATCAATGCACTACGGGCCAATGAGGACTTTTACCACATCATTTATAACATTACGGTCATGATTATACCGAATAATTTCTGGTCATAATCATACCAAGTCCATATATGCACTACAGGCCATAGATGACTTTCAACATTTTATAAACATGAGGATGATGACAATGATATAAGAGTTCAATAAAATAAGTTCAAGAATTAATTTATCCAAAAATTTACAACGTCCAAATTGTCAACATGATACTGCTTTGTGGAGTAAAATTCAAGAATGCTTAGAAGAATATTTTCATGAAAAGATACTAGATGAAGCGCAACTATCAAAGATATTCCCCTAATTTCATGGAGTATAGAAGTCAAAACTTTAACCAACTGAGTATAATAAAGAATGGAATAACAAAAGAAATCACCCGGCATGCGATAGACCGCACAGACAGGTTATTCCAATAGAATAATAAATAATGGAACCAGGTCCGGCGTAAACGCACAGACAGGATATTCCGACAGAATAATAAATAATAGAACCAGGTCCGGCGTAAACGCACAGACATGATATTCCGACAAGATAATAAATAATAGAACTAGGTCCGGTGTAAAACACACAGACATGATGTTCCAACAGAATAATAACAAGACGGAACCAGGTCCGGTGTAAAACACATAGACAGGATGTTCCAACAGAATAATAATAAAAACGGAACCAGGTCCAGTGTAAAACACAGACAGGATGTTCCAACAGAATAACAGAAGAATGTCACCAAGTATAGGGTAGACCGCGTATACAGGTTATTCCAACAGAATAATAAGAAATGGAACAACAACAGTTCTCTTCATGAATAAGAAAGAATAACACCCTTACCGTTTTAAAGAAGAACTGAAATAAGGAATTAGTTAAGTAGCAGAATACTTTTCTTCTCTCTCTCTATAGTTTCTCTCTCTAGAGTTCAGTGAATTTGTAAGAAATAATGAAGGAATGAGCTGCTATTTATAGAAAAATGGAATGCATAGTAACTAATCCATGAACGGCCCAGATTGATTACTTTAATCTGACGGTCCATATTTAAAGAAAAATCTTTTAAATAAAATATAATATATTCTATTTATAGAATAACTTTAATAAAGTATTTTGTTTTATATAAAAAGGTGTTTCTGTTTTATTACGTTAATAATACGAATAAAACAAAACTTCATTATCGCTAAATAATTCATATTATTAACTGACAATAATTGAATCAAACTGAGTGACTTCTCACATAAGCATTAATAATCAATACCGTGTGCTACTATGCAACCACACGTATTACTGTACTTTTACTATCGAGTAGTTCAATAGTATCAATGGTAAAACTTCCGCCGTTATTTTTAATAAAATATTTTTGTCATTTTCTCAATCCAACAATAATTCTATTGTGGGGTCCACCAATAATTGTGTCGTTGTACGAATATTCCCTATTAAAACGAATATTCCCCGACCAATCGAATATTATATAACAACTTGCGTACTTTGCAAAATTTATAAATATTATCCACAACTATAGCATTATATCAAATTAACTCCATAATATTCAAAAATGATATTTATAGAACATTTATCTTTATTTATAAAAGTTGGGGTCATACAAGATTGACTCAGTAAAATTCAAAGATTATTATAAAGTGTTTTCATATTGTATTCGGAATTTGGAGACTGTGGAAAAGTTTGACTCCACTTGGGTGGAGCTGGTGGAGGAAAGTGGTTTGAATGCTAATAAATGGCTACAATCAATGTATGACATCCGTTGTAGATAGGTACCCGCACATGTGAATCATGTTTTCTTTGTCGGCATGTTAACTAGCCAACGAGCGGAGAGTTCTCATTCATTTTATAAAAAAGTTGTTTCTAAAAGAAATTCTTTAGTAGATTTTATGATTCAATTTGGTCGGACCCTTCAACATCAACGACATCACGAGTTGGTTTCGGATAATAATGATTTGGTTGAGAGGCCGAGAATGAAATATCGGCATGACTTCTTAGTTCAAATGGTTGACATTTATACGCACTTTATATATTATAAATTTGAAGAAGAGTTGTGTGAAAGCTTGAATTATAGGTTTGATCTTATGAAGGAGGATGTCAACTACAATGACTATAAAATTTATCGATGGAATGTCAACAACTGTAAAGTAAGAGAAATTCATTATGACAAATCTTTGGATTATGCAACATGCACTTGCAAAAAGTTTGAGAGTTCGGGAATCCTATGTCGACATGTGATAGCT
Organism: Panax notoginseng; assembly: GCA_016801055.1. Lineage (NCBI taxonomy): Eukaryota > Viridiplantae > Streptophyta > Magnoliopsida > Apiales > Araliaceae > Panax > Panax notoginseng. The sequence goes on along the minus strand of CM029021.1, from coordinate 5,754,373 downwards.
TACTTGCATAAGTATCACGATCTTGACAAATTGCCTACAAAATATATTTTGAAGAGGTGGACAAAGACAGAAAAATCAAGTGGTGTAATTGATGATAATGGTGTGGTGATAAAAGATGACAAGCCATATTTACTCTTGCGGAGTCAATTGATTCAACAATCTTTAGATTTCATTGATAGGGCTCAAATGAAGAAGCCATAAATGTTTTAAAAGAATATTTTGGTGATGTGGATGAAAAGATCAATCAAATTGTTAGAAAGAATGGTTCTGAAAGAAACATTGAAATGAAGCCTGGTGGAACGAGTGTATCCAAGTCGGTTAACATAACTTGTACTTATGATCATAGTTACATTGAGCCAAACTAAGTGCGAGCAAAAGGGTGTGGCAAAAGGCTGAAGGGTGGCAAAGAAAGAGCTTTGGGTACATCAAAAAATCTCAAGGGTAGACGTTGTAATGGACGTGGCAAAGTTGGTGTGACACACGATAAAAGAAACTGCCCAGTGCTTAATAATCAGTAAACAAGTTTACGTATTTTGACTTTGCTATTTGTTTAAAATTGACTTTGCTATTTGTTTAAATTTAACTTTGAATTTTCTATTTGTTTAAATGTAGAACTGGAGCATCAAATGATGATGCTACTCAGGATCCAAGTGTAGATGACTATGGGAGTGGAAGCTAGCTGATAGATGGAAAATACATGCAAGTATTTTATTCCTTATTTTGAATCGTCTTTTCCTATTACATTTTTTGTATGTTTCTAGACTTATATATATATAATTCATAAATGTGATGCAGGAGCAAGATGGAACAATGTTAATGGGGGACGACTTTGGATTTGATGCATACTCATTTTGATCATGTACAACTGAAGAAGATTGTGACTGATAATACATACTGTTTGGGGAATATAACTTAAGAAGAATGTGTGACTGTTAATGAGTGGTAAACTGATTATGTAGTTGTTTAGTGTTTCAGATACTTTTATTATAAGACCCCGAATTTTATGAAATAAAAGTATTCAATTTTTCTTATAATTACTATTCAGTAAATGGTTAAATTGATAAATGTTAAAGTTAAGGGTGATATATGATTTTTTTTTAAAATACACAAGTGGTTATAAAATATTCATTGTTGTCGGGGAATATTCGTTTGGTCGTAGAATATTCTTTCTATCGGAGAATATTCGTACGACGGCGCATCCATTTGTGGGCCCATAACAGAATAACTGTCAGATGAAGAAAACGACAAATTTGAGTTTTTACAAATAACGGCGTAGTTGTTACCGTTAACACTGTTAGAATACCCGGTGGTTAAAATACAGTAATACGCATTATTGCACAGTAGCACACGGTATTGCATAGTATTTTTGAAATTATTGATTCTTACGTAAGAAGGTACTACTCAATAATTGTTACAGTAATTACTGTTCAATATTTTATTTTATTGATTCAATAATTGCTATATTAAAAGTTTATATTATTGTTGTTCAATAATTGTCACTGCACAGTATTTCCCATTATCAGATCAATAATTCATATTATTTGAATAATATTATTAGATAACATTATTGGCAATGTCTATAAAGTTCTGTCTAAGGAGAGGTTTGGTCACCTAATTACACGCCAGTAAGGAGACATTCTTATTGGAAAGCCCCCTCTTTCTTGGGAACGGCATGGTTGTCATAAATGTGATTTTGTAATATTATTTGTGAATAATTAATTATTGATTCATATGATAAGGAAATATTTATTTTATGTTGATATAAATGAGGGATATATTTTTGTGGTTAAAATAGAAGGAGTTAATATTGAGGTGTTTTATCTGTATTTTTGTCGGAACGGAGGTATTGAAAATCAAATTAGGGTTTTTAAGATATTTTACGAGGGTTATAATTTTTAATCCGACCGTTGGATCGTGCTAATATTTGGATATGTTATACATATATAAGTTGAGTATATGTCCTCAAATTTTGAACCGTTAAAAATAAACGTATGATTTGTTATGAATTTTACGAGATGACTGGTTCAGAAATTGTTGAATTTTCGGAGTTAATCATTTTGTTGGAAAATTCTAGAATTGGTGGGCCCCACTCTTTGTTGGTGAAAAAATGTGCTGAGATTTTATTTCAAATGTGGTGGGTGGGAATAGTAGCAGGTAAAGCCATCAGGTTGCAGGTTAAGTCTGCTTCGGCGTGCTAACATTTTCCTATAAATAGAGGGCTAAGTTAGAATTGAAAATCACACCAGAATTCATAAGTTTTCTCTCTTTTTCTCTCTAGATTATCGAGTGTATTTTGTGAGTATTTAGATACTTGGTGAGTTGCTATTCATCAATGCAAGTTTCATTCAGCGTCATATCCGATATCCAGTCAGAAGTGCTACTATTTTGAGGTAAGGGATAGTAAGGAATTTTAAGGGTTATTATGTTTTTCAGTTCGTAATTCTTCTGACCTTCAGAAAATTCTGAAAAAATTTAAAATGATATTTTGATGAGTTTTATTGATTGTGTCCAAAAATGGTGATTTTTGGATGTATGGATTAAGAGTTATGCATTTTACGGGAAAAGACTATTTTAAAAGTAACCGTTTTTAACTCCTTGTGGTTAACTCACAAATTGATGAAATTTTTATTGAAAGTATATCTATATAATATCAGTGTACTCTGTGAATTTCGGAATTTTTGGATAAAATTACAATTTATGATAAATGTCTAAATATTCGGCTGTTTTGGCCATATGAAAAATAGTAGATGAGTTTTAAAAATTCTGAGAAAAATATATGTTCAATATGGGACTATATTCTGCTAAATCCCAAAAAATAAATATTTTTAGAACTGATTTGGTATTTTTCATGAAAATAGACTAGTTATGAGTAAATGAATTAAATATGTTATGTGAAGTAAGAAAATTGAAAAATAGGATTTTATGGCTTGAGAATCCTAAATGAAGTATATGCAGATTTTTGATGAGGATTTTTGTTATTGGTAATGAAATCTTATAAGTTTGGCATTTTAGGATGATTAAATGCATTATTTAGTAAAGTGTAAACAATTAAAATAAATTGTTTATAAGCTTAAGAAATATTATTCTTTCAATATCATTATACTGAAATATTGATATGTATTTTATTGTAGAATTTTTACTTTTTTGTGTCGGGTTTACTATTCATGAGTTACTATTCACGAGTTATTATTCATGAGTTACTATTCACGAGTTACTATTCACGACAAAATTGGTTTCTTTTTCTGACCAAATTATAGTTGATTTATGAATATTACTCTTGAGATTAAATCTATATGTTGATTATATTGATTTTATTATCATATATAACATTTTTATAAACCATAATGATGATATTTCTCTTTGACTTGAGTGTAAAGATGGGTAGATTTTTGGTATGATAATGACTATGGGTTCCCTTTGGCTAGTAGTGCAAAGTTGAATTGTTGACTGGTATTATCATGACCATTGAATTTATAATTGAATATATTTAGCTTAAGTGCAAAGGTGAATTGATCAACATGGTTATAATTATTGTTTATATAAATTCTAAAATGATTATATATTTCTTTGAGATATTAATATATCTGGCCTATAGTGCAAATATGAACTGCTGATGAATATATTTGGCCTGTAGTGCAAATATGAACTGTTGTTGAATATCTTTGGCCTGTAGTGCAAATATGAACTGTTGTTGAATATCTTTGGCCTGTAGTGCAAAGATGACCTGTGGTTGAATATCTTTGGCCAGTAGTGCAAAGATGAATTGTTGATGAATATCTTTGGCCCGTAGTGCAAAGATGACATGTTGTTGAATATCTTTGGCCAGTAGTGCAAAGATGAACAGGTGTTGAGATGAATAAGACCAACTGGTGATACAAATGAATATCTTTGGCCGTAGTGCAAAGATGAAGTTATTAGTACGATAATGAACAGGAAATGTGATTTGGTGTAACCATGATCTTTGATGTTTCAGGTAAAGATAGGTGATGAAAATTATCTTCGTCCTGGATGAGAAGAGGAATGTAGAACTACAACTATGATTATGAGTTATTCATATGATTGTGGACCAGAATTGTTGATTGATATTACAGGAATAAAATATTGTTGGTGGATTTTTAACATGGAGAAGATAATAGGCTTTATAGTCTATTTGACTCTTCTAATGGATTGCTCGTTCCACTGCAACTATGGTTGAAATTTTTATCATCTACCATATGTTCTAAATCTCTGATTTAATTCTGTTGAAGACTATTGATAACTTATTTATCTTTAGTCATGATATTCTTTACTGGGCTAGTTGTGCTCACCCTTCTGTTTCACAATTCCTTTCAGGTAATAAGAGTGTAGCTGGGTCGAGCGGGGGTAACAGGGGAATAGAACGGTGGTCATCATTTAGTAGTTATATTTAGTGAATCATCTAGGGTGAAGCGAACCCAACGTTGGAAGGGTGTTTTGTCACTATCATACAAGATGACTAATGACATACAACCTCGTGTCATCATAAGACAGGGTTGTGCTCATCCACTTGCTGAGTATCTTTACGAGTATTACCTATATAATCTTGGTGTTTGTTTGAAGTATAATTTTCAATTAGAGACGGTGGAGATAATGATAAGTCAAGAGAAGACTCACCATTGGAAAGAATATGATAGTAAACTTCTCGTTTTTTTTTTTGGGTCTATTGGGTCAACCAAGGATAATTCTGTGGTCATATGATATCTATCATAACCTAGATGCATGGCCTCCCATGTACGAAGGTTTCCTTGAGCACTTCCCAAATATTTTAATTTCTAAAACAGTTTTTGACTATACCTTTATGTAAGGTATCATTGTGAGGTGCTGTCCATGATTGGGACATGAGTCACATTTGGTATATATTTGTATCCAAGCTCACAGCATATGTGTTGTTGTATTTTGCACGACGATTGTTGTAATAAAGTTGTAGTTATTTTCTGTACCATGTATTTGGCGACTCAGAATAGGTTGGATGGAATGGACCTGTTTTGGGGTTGTCACATTTATGTAGTTTGGTAGTTCATATTAAGGTCATTTAAGGCAGTTTATGTACTTATATTTCGGATGATTGATTTTTAGAGGTTTTTCGATGCAATGATAATGAAGTTATTTTTGGAATAATTGTGTTTGTTTTGAAATGGTTGTGTTTGTTTTTTTATTTATAAGATATTATTATGCAATGATAATGAAGATATTATTGGATGACTGGTGTGCTTTGTGACCAACAAGTAAATGGATTTTTCCTCAATTTCTTTGGATTCAATGGAACAGCTGGTGTTTGGAGGATTAAGTCTTTAGAAGAATCGGGAGGTTGTCTTGAAAGGACTACTGTAGAGGATATGGATATTGCTTTCTTGTTGGTGGTTTCTGTGATAATTTTATGTTATGTAGGGTACGACCTTATATTGTTTATGATGGTTTCAGTTCTGTGATGGTGTTGGCATTGCTCGTTTGCTAAATGCGACTCTTGTACTGCTAAGGTTTGAAGTGGCTGCCAATTGGAATGAATTAAGGTAATCAATGCTGTTTACTGAGGAATGGTTTGCCGTTGTTTCATTCTCTTAATCATGACACCTAGAAAAATGACCATTTATAATTTAAAAAAAAGAAAAAAAAAGAAAGGATTAGTTGTAAAACTCACTTTCTTACATTAGATCAAATTTTAATGTGTATGAACAATTCCCATTGCTACAAAATATTTCTTCCCACTTTATCTCTTTGGAAGTAATGCAATGACATAGCATTTCAAGGCCATATAGTTGTGTAATATGTAGCAATTTACTCAGGTTGCATGCATCTCCCATTTTTCTCATTCTTGCATTTATTATCAACAACTTGTTCTTCTATCAAAGATGGATAGCTCATACATGTTACCTTCTAGAATCTCTCTAATTATTTTTAACAGCAAGAGACATGAATTAATATTTTCAAATTTTGCATACATGAGCATAAGAGTTGTAAGAAAAGGAGTCTCTAACTTTCTGGCATCAAGTTCTCCGCAGTTCACGTACATACTAATAAGTGCATTAGCTAAAGTAACATCAGAGTCAAGTCCCCTTTTGATAGCATAGCCATGAATAACCATGCCCTGTGCCAAATCTTCAGCCTCACTGAAGCAAGGGAGACACTTATCATCGTAACCAAGTCCAGGTACATCCCTTCTTGCTGCATCTGCTATAAAAAGAATGAACTCAAACAAGATACATAAACCTGTAGCAAGTGCCTGTGTGATACCAACCACATCAAAACTACAAAGATAAATTCCAACAAAAGACTAATAGTAGTCAGAATCATTTTACCCAATAACAAAGATATATATTTACATCAAAACTACAAAGATATATTTATTATATAACAAGAGATTTTGAAAATATCCAACAAATAAGAAGGTAATTTTTATTTATTTATTAATACCTCTGTCCAGATAATAGTCCTACTTTTTTATTATTGCTTTTTTGTTGGACCAAAGATTAAGATATGCAAAAATTCTCTTCGATATTATTTTTCCAATAATAAATTTTAGTCATTAGAGTAATAATGAAAAATAGTCATAAAAAAACAAAAATAATATTTGACCAAGTCCTGTGCAGAGCTTATCATTCATTCATAAGGAAAAAATAGCATAACTTACCTCATTGCTTTCTTTTAAGTGACAATTTCTTGTCAAACTATATTGAATGTGAAATAAAGGCATTTAATAATGTTTGTTCATGTGAGATTATATAATGGTTATGTTGTTCAAGTTCCAGGAAACATAAAAAAGAATACCAAAGGATTTGAATGGTATTGTAGTAGCATTATGGAGCATTTCCTAAACTAAATTTCTTTTGTTCAACTCACATCAAGTTGCATTCGTAAGTGTTATGTTGTTCAAGTTCCAGGAAACATAAAAAAGAATACCAAAGGATTTCATGATTTTTTTTTATGAATTCTCATTATTTCAACGATAGTGATTTTTTGACAGTGAGATATCTTTCCAAAAGATTTGTTAAAGTTCAACCTGTGATCTACCCCTCCTATTGCAATTTTCTTTTATATCTTTCACAATCGAGAAAAAATCATGAACATTTCACTGTTTTGATGTAAAATCTCTTGTTATATACCAAATTTATATTTGTTATATAAAAAAGTATGAAATTCATTTTACCCAATAAATTCCCCCAAAAGACTAATAGTAGTCAGAATCATCTAAATAAATATACTACTAAATTATACAGAGCATATAAAGCCTAAATTACTCGAGCCACTCTTGCAGAGCATTTATTTCTCCTTATATTAGTTTGCCCATGCTCAGTTCTGTTTACACTTTATAGTAGTATGTTGATTCAACAACTAGAAAGACCATACTTCGTAATAACAATACTTTGTGTTTTGAAAACAAATTTTAGGAACAAACCCATGGGCAACACACATAAAGATCTATATTCTATACTTCGCAATAACAATATTTTGGGTTTTTTGTTACCGATTCGAAGTGGAGAGATGGAGATTCTTTTTTTTCGAGGACTTTGTTTTATGAAGATTTGGAGAAGAAGTCTGTCGAGCCTTACAAATTCGATTGAACAAAGTGAGGAGAGAGAATGTTAAAATAAAAAACACGAAAGATTATATATAGTTCTGCTATTTAACTAGTTATGATATTTAGTAGTTTTGTTCCGGATCTTTTCTATATATATATATATATATATATATCATAGTATATATAGAAATAATAGAATTGTATCAAATATTTTGATAATATTTCTGTAAATACTATATTTACAAAATGTCATGCGTGTTATCAAAACTACGTCGTTTTGATACAATTCTATTATTTAAGAGAGTTCTACCACTTAAGAGTTCTACTCTTGATCCTTTCTGTATATATATATATACAAAATGTTAAAAATTATATATTTTTCATATATTTATTAGTCATATTAAAAGTTGATTGATTTCAACTGTACCATGATAGTCATTAGACTTTTCTTTTATTTTTAGCCGTCTTTTACTTAATTTAACAATGGTTGTCCACTGTCAATTTGTCAAGTCCCATCCTATTTTCTTTATTTCTTTTTCTTCTTTTTTTTTTTTGGGAGAATTAAATATTCTATTACATTTTTGAAAATAATTATAACAAAAGTTACTCATAAAATATTTAGACAATTAATATAATTTCATATTTATTTACAATATTAGTGCAATTAAGATTCCTTAATTTAGGGAATTAATATGCAATTAGGATTAATTATCCCCATGACTTATTCTCTCTCCTCATCTAGAACAACTGCATTAGTTAGTTATCACCATTTTTCTTCATTCAACGTATTCTTTCTATATATATATATATATAAAAAGAATATATCTTTACTTTTCTGTAAGGCCATGGCGATCGAATCCAAAGACGTCGAAACCCTCATCCTCAAAGGCCTTGCTTTGGATCTCATGGGACACAATCCTCCGCCCTCAAATGCCTCGATATGGCGGTGATGTTGAGTTCAAATAATATGGTAGAGGGTTCTGGCTTTGCATATCCCAATTGCTGCAATAAATGAGTATTACTATTGGTGTTTGATGAGGGCCTAGTGAGACATAATAGAACTTGCTTGGTTTGCTCTCGTTGTAGATAGTTAGCTTTGAGGTTTTTCACACTTTCATATACTTTACCCAAAGTCCAAAATGAAGCCATTTCTTCCTCAGCTAGAAGCCTGATAAAAGTACCTAGTGGAAGTTCCAAAAACCCAAACAGAAAGTCTACGAATTCCTTACCTGCCTCTGCAAACATTACTATTCAAATACTGGATGATGATAACCAAGTCTTCATACCAAGGTAACCAAACTGTCATATCAAAGTAACCAATTAATTTTAAAAAATCTATTTGTAGATTTTTTTTTATAATGCAGTTGGTAGCCAAACCTTAATACAAAGGTAATCAATTCAGTTTTATTGGGTTACCAATTAATTATAAAAAATCTATTATAAATTTTATTTTTTATAGTGCAGTTAGTAGCCAAACCTTAATACAAATGTAACCAACAAAAACTAAAATTGTTACCTTTGAAAGTTTTGGTTACCAACTGCACTGAAATTTCTCTTGGTTACCCACAAAAACTAAAATGGTTATCTTTGTATAAATATTTGGCTACCAACTGCACTAAAATTTATCTTTTTCTCCTTTTAATTTCTGGACTAAATCAACCTTCGTCACAATGTCAGATGTGGCCGTAATGGATGAGGAGATCGGCGTCCATGGTGTTGAAGCGGCGGCGAAGGGGAGGAGGAAGATGACCGGCGAATAGGTGGAGGAAGGTGACGTTGCTAAACTTTGAATATTTGAATTTTAATTATTATTTTTGAATTTGAATTTGAATTTATTGTTAGATCCAAGATATTTGAATTTGAATTATTAATTATGGTAGTTATTTCTCCTTGATTTTAGGTTTCCTTATTATTATGAATTGTACTATTTTTTGTAATATGAGTCTTAATTATGCTCTTTTTGTAATTATTTGATTGATGCACTTTTCTTGTAATTACTTTCTATTTATTGTATACTTATATAAAGGACCCTATATTAAAATCACAGTCTGTTAAAAACCTCCAGGCCAGGTCCAAATGGGACAAGATCAAACTTCAGGTCTCAGAATTTTTGTACACCACTACCTATATGTATTTGGGAAGTTAACATAAAAACCTTTTTATCTGAAGTGGTAATAAGCCCTTTAATAGTTAATACTGTGAATAATATCGGTCGATATTGCTAAAATAAAATTGATGGTAACTATTTAGTAATATTTTTATAATTATTTTAGTGATATTTTAATATATTAAACGACTCTTATTAGCAACAATATTATTTATTTTTACTTGACATTTGACAATATTAACCATCGTAAAAAAAAGACATAACAAGGAAGATAACTCAATAACGTAAATAACACACTTTTTTTATTAAATAAATAAATTAATAAATCTTCAAAGATCCAAAATGTGCGGTCCAACCCGTCGCCCTCAATATTTATATGGACATCCCATGCGCAAACATGAATAATGATGACACGTTCCACTACATAATTTGATTATATAACTACCAATTAATTAATTAAACCCAATCCACTTTGTTCTAATTATAATTATAATTAAAGCGATCAACAAGCTGCTAATAAATATTATAATTATATCATTATTATTTATATTATATACTACTATGTATTCTTTCTATGTCACACTCTAAATACATATTCGACCAGCACATTCCCAATTACAAGTAAAATGAAGTTGATCAATCAACTTCCTCTTCTATACACAGTCCTCTTTGCTTGTTTTCAATTTATTCACCATGTTATTGTTAGTTCATCTTCTTCTATAGAAATATCCACATATATAATCCACATGGACAAATCTCTCATGCCCAAACCATTCACTAGCCACCACCATTGGTACTCCTCCACCGTCTATTCCTCCAAACAAGCACATCCCACCTCATCCGACGGCCGACATTATTCCTTTCCAACTCTTCTCTACACTTATGACAATGTACTTCATGGTTTTAGTGCTGTTCTTAACCCGAAAGAATTACATATTCTCAAAAATACCCCCGGATTTGTCTCGGCTTATAGTGACAAACCTGTCACACCTCATACTACTCACACCCCTGAATTTCTCTCCCTCAATCCTTCCACCGGCCTATGGCCGGCTTCCAACTCCGGCCAAGACGTGATAATCGGAGTTGTTGACTCTGGGGTCTGGCCGGAGAGCGAAAGCTTTAAAGACTATGGCATGACACAAGTTCCTACCAGGTGGAAAGGGTCGTGTCAAGCAGGACAAAATTTTAGTGCATCATTGTGTAACAAAAAACTTATAGGAGCCCGATACTTCAACAAGGGAATAATGGCGAAAAACCCAGGAATTAACATCACCATGAATTCAGCAAGGGACAGTCGAGGCCACGGCACTCATACTTCATCCACGGCTGCAGGAAATTATGTTGAAGGCGTTTCATTTTTCGGTTATGCTAAAGGCACCGCAAGAGGCATAGCCCCCCGTGCTAGGCTGGCAATATATAAGGTTCTTTGGGACGAGGGATGTTACAATTCTGACGTTATTGCCGGGATTGATCAGGCTGTTTCAGATGGTGTAGATATATTATCAATATCTTTGAGTTTTAGCGAGATTACATTTATGAAAATCCAGTGGCAATAGCTTCATTTGGCGCAATGGAAAAAGGGGTGCTTGTTTCTTCGTCAGCAGGAAATGAAGGCCCATTTTTTGGGAGCTTAATGAATGGGTTTCCGTGGGGCGTATCAGTCGCAGCAGGGACTATTGATCGGACCTTTGCCGGTGAATTGACTCTGGGAAATGGGCTAACCATAATTGGATGGACAATGTTCCCTGCAAATGCCTTGGTTGACAAAATCCCCTTGTTGTACGATGAAACTTTATCCAAATGTGATGACCCCAATTTTTTAGCTCGATCCTCTTACGAAATCATCCTAATATGCGATAAGGGGAATATTCTCGAGCAATTATACCACGTTGCTCGATCAAACGCTGCCGCAGCTATATTTATATCCGATGATCCAGTCATTTTCGAAATGGGAGGAGTTCCATGGCCCGGAATTGTGATAAGCCCAAAGGAAGCACCGGCTGTGCTCAAATATGCCAAAACGGGCAATAATTCATGGGGCACCATGAAGTTCCAGCAGACCATTTTAGGAACCAAGCCTTCACCAAAAGTTGCTATTTATTCCTCTAGAGGTCCAGCACAAAACTATCCATGGATCTTGAAGCCGGATCTGATGGCACCCGGGTCATTAGTCCTGGCCGCTTTTATACCAAACATGGCAGCAGCCATAATTGGGGGAGGCATAGTTTTGTCTAGTGATTACAATATGATGTCAGGAACTTCCATGTCTTGCCCTCATGTTTCTGGTGTGGCTGCACTTCTAAAAGGCGCCCACCCGGATTGGAGCCCGGCCGCCATTCGATCTGCCATGATGACCACAGCAAATCCGTTAGACAATACTAATAATCCTATCCGCAACAATTTTCAAAATCTAAGCATTGCTACACCACTAGCAACCGGAGCGGGTCATGTTGACCCTAACCGGGCGCTCGATCCAGGAGTTATATATGATGCAACACCACAAGACTATGTGAATCTCTTGTGCTCTATGAATTATACTCAAAAACAGATACTAACCGTGACGGGATCGAACATATACAATTGTTCGAACCCGAATGCTGATTTGAATTACCCATCTTTTATTACTTTTTATAGCAGTAATAAATCCAAGAGTGTGATTAAACGGTCATTTAGGAGAATTGTGACTAATGTTGGAGATGGTGCGGCTACTTATAGGGCTGAGGTGACAGCGCCAAGGGGGTCTAGGGTCACAATTTTGCCGGATAAGTTGGTATTTGGGAAGAGGTTTGATAAGCAGAGCTACAGTTTGAGTATAATATACAATGTTAGTGGGACAGTGACATTTGGTTCGGTTATATGGATTGAAGATAATGGAACACGCACTGTGAGGAGCCCTATTGTTGTTTCACCTATTATTATGCCTGCTGGTGCTGGGAATATTTGAACCTTTATTGTTCTTTTCAATGGCATTGCAAATTGTTCAGTCTCATCTACATTTGAGAGAGTACAAAATTTTTATGTCCATTCATTAGCCACGAATCACTTATATTTATGACTGTGGATCTGTAACCCGCATGAAACATTAAAAGAATTTTGTAATTTATAAGGATCGAACTCAACTCTTATGTGGAACGATAGAGTATGATAGGCGAACATGTTGGGGAAGAACCGAAAAGCCCGCACAACGTGCATGTTCACAAGTCACTACTATACTTTCATATATACATATGTTTGGAACCCAACTTAACCCAGAAGTTTTGGCCATTAAGTTTTGGGTCCATTCCTGTATTATTAATTGTGATATCCTAACGCTATGTTTGTTTACAAGAATTACACTTGGGATAAAACTATTAATATGAGGTGTATTGTTTGTTTTCAATTAAATTATAAAATGACTTCATATGTGGAACTATTTAATAGTACCATGTTCAACTAGCTATTATAATCTTACCTTGGGACCGAAGATTTTTAGACAAAAGTAACCTCAACTTTTTTTCTAAAATGACCATAATATCTTATTCTATCTATTTATCAAACTATCTCCTCTTTTGGTGGAAACAGATTTTGACCGAAATCAGCTGCTTCAAATCCCTTGCTCCTTATATTATTCGTTTTTTTGCTCTCTTTTTTTTTTTTGCATAAAGTCCAATAAACTTCCAAATTTTTATTTGACATCTAGATAAATTAAATTAATCTAGGATTTGGCTTCCTCTTCCTCCAAATTGGTGATAAACAATCGGATAACTCCACCGATTACTTCATTGCGCCTCTCATTAGGGCAACAAAAAAATAGTTAATATTATGATTAGTTCAAGTTTTTTTTATTTAATTTTAACAAAAAATATAGTTAAAATCTGTTCATGCTGGAAAAAAATTCCTGGATTCACCCTGACAGTGAACAAATAACATAGCTTTGGTGTGAGAATAAATATATATCAAAAATGTCAATAATTTTTGTGCATAAAGTAAGTTCACAAACGCCTCAATCTACTACGCCCTTACTCGAGTAGGAATAGGAGTCATACTTAAAAGATTGTTTATAGCTGCCAACTTCAAAATTGAATTAGATTTAGTTTACTTAAAAGTAGGAAGTCAAATTGAATAAGAGAATCATATGTCAATCAGAACTGTAGATTTCTTAAAATGTCAAGCCTGTTGATTAAAATACTCTTGTTAAACCCACCAAACCACCCAGGACCACAAAATCATACCCCCAACACCCACTCTCTTATTATAATATTATTTCTGTTATTTTCTGTATCCGACAATTATTTCGTAATATTCTCTGACATTCTTTTTGTTTTTATAATTTGCACATCATCCTTAACTTTAACATTTTTATTCATTTAACACGTTACTTTTTAAAATAATATTTATTAGAAAATTAACTTTTATTTATTAAAGGTTGGAGTCTTACAACCTTTAATTTAATTTTATTTCTGTATAAAATTTCTTATATTGGAATCAGATGCAACTTGGGGTGTTCATTGCCTTACCACTCTTGCTTCTACTGATATGATTCTCCTCTCGTGATGAATTGCAGGAACCTCTTGCCCAGGCCATGGACGGTGCAGGTCCGTCACACTCTCTCAGGGAAGGTAATCGAGTTGCTGACTCCATAACCACCTTTTGTTGGGTGTTCCCCGTTGTAAGGGTTATATATAGCCTATTTCTGCTTTGGTTTGTATTGGATACCAGCTAATTTTCATAGTTTTTGGGGCATTATACCTACAAATTTGATAATTCGTGTAAAACATGGGTAAATTTAAAAAATGATTTATCGTGAATCCTGTGTGATTGAAATGAAATAAAACATTTTTAATCCATACGAGTTATGTTGGCATTTGAAAAAAAAAATTACATATTGAGAAATTGATTAATAGATTGAAAAAAATATACATATTTCTTCATCCAATAGAATAGTGTTGGTTTTGACAATTTTCTTTGCTTTTGTATTTACACTATTTCAAACTCAAGTGACTCTTTGTTGGATAGTGAAATCACCTTTTTTGAAATATAAGAATCAAAAGAATTTGTTGTTTACAGTGAACTTGTGAGATTTTTCTGTATAATTGGGTGTGTAGATATAATGCTATTTATATTGAATTACAGTAAATTGGATGAGATATGTTCTACTAATTAGATTTATAAATCATAAAAATATCAAGAGATATCACAATTATATCAATCATTAATTGAATACATTGTATATTTAGTAGAAAATGTGCTAAAATTTGTGTAAAAAATAAAAAAGAGTATTTTAATTTTTGATTACGCATTTATTTATAGTAAGGGTAAATTTGTCAAACTAATTTATATTAAATATTAAAACTAATTGTGCATTATGCCGACCGAATCAAGAGGCTACCTCGCTTAATTTTGTTACCAATCGAATAAGAGGCTCGTCCAACTCGAGTTCATCTTCCATACTATTATCAGACAACCACAAAAAATTGGGTCTTTCTATCAAATGAAGCTACTAGCGGACATCATCATCCAAGAAATTGGGTGTTTCTATGAAATGAAGCTAGCGGCTTAAGATATTTTTTGCAATTAGCACTAGAGTAGCAAAAAGGTCCTTAACCACCCACCGCCAACCATCGTAGCCCCCTTACGCAACCACTATTATCACCGTCATACAACCTGATACACCAAAAAGTCACTTCACATTCTCCCTTTCTCAAAATTAGGCCATAAATTAGAGCAACAATAATAAAATAACAAATTAACATAGATCCTCTAAAAAAATTCGGACTGTTCAACTGCGTTGAACAGTACGAATTGATACGTTAAACAATGAAGTAACTGTTTTTGTTGTGTCCCGTTTTAATTTTCCATCAACACTTTCTTGACAAGACATCATACATAGCTCGACGTTGCGCATTGGGCAAATTCTTTCTAGGTTGAATTTCTCCTTCCGATATATTTTTTTGAACTTCTTCGTCACCTAACAAAGAATTATGAAGTACAAAATAAATTAATATTTAAAAGGAGAATTCGATTAAATAAATTAAAATTTAAACAAAGTTACATGTCAAAAAAATTAAAATTCTCTAAAGATATAAAAATATAGTTAAATTACCAAACGAAAATTGATGATTACTACTGTGGTATATATGACGTTGTTGTTTGCACTTGTGTAGTTCAACTCTCTAAGCATGCCAAAAGGAAAAAGTATTGGTTTCATAGTATGAGTAATTTTGGACCAATTTGGAACAGTGAGATGAGATTGCTAGTTAATCCTAGTAAACATTCAATCTACATAGAAATGAAAAACAGGGCATATAGTCTCTATTAATGAAAAACAAGGCATATAGAAATGAAAAACAGGGCATATCAATCTACATAGATTGCTAATTTTGGTCCAATTTGGAACAGTGAGATGATGTTGCCAGTAAAAAAAATTTATCTAGTAGTAAAAAACAAAGTTGAATTATGGAATAGTACGATCTCAACTTATATTGCATAAAAAAAAGAATAGAAAAATAAAATAAAAAATAACATAGCTGATTCTTCATGCAAGGGAGAAGTGTTTAAATCAAAATGTTGTTGAATTTCTCTATTAGCATGTGCTCCGCCATCCAAATTTGTATCAATATAATCTGAAAATTCTCTGTTACCTTGAGATGATAGTTCTCCACAAAAATTAATATCAACATTCAAATCAAAATTATTTCTCAAAAATTCTTGATTTTCATTCAACTCATTCATTGGACTTTCTTCATCACTTGGAAGAATATTTAAATCTATAATTCTACTTATTATCATGTTGGAGTGAGTTGTATTTTTTCTTTTAAAAATTCATGTGGCCTACATAGTTTTTTATAAACAAAAATGGTGGGAAAGTTGAAAAAATAAAAATTAAACAAAAAAAATTATAGTGTTGGGATCCAATTTAAAATGAAAAATAAGTACTGAAACAAAGTTTTTTTAAGTGGAGTACTACCGTAAATTAAATTGTGAGGGCGAGAGTGGAGTTTAAAAATATGATAATTAAGGTATTTTATGGAGAGAGAGAGAGAAAGGGAAAAAAAGAGTAAATATGACTATTGAGTTTTTTTAGGAGTAAGTTTAGGAAATTGTTAATCTGTTAGTATTGAAGAGAGAGTATGTGATAATGAGATAAGTGAGGTGAATGGTATTATAGACAATTCATAGTATAATTAATGTTTTTCAATTATTTTTTTAGTTAATGTGTCCATGTCTAAAATGTCTTATATATAGGAATGGAGGGAGTACAAGCTATGCAAGTTTGTCATTCTTTATGTCAAACCAATGGATTTGGAAGGCATTGTCGACAAGTAACAGTTCAACACAAGCTACTAGACTTGGACAAAATGTATTTTTTAGAAGAATCTCGTTGGGCATCTTGATTGGGTGTTCTGCTCAAATAAACGAAGATGGCTATGAACTTTGTAAGACCCCAAATTATTAATAAATGAAATTTAATTTTCTCTATTTATTATTCTGAAATAGTAAGGGTTGATTTGATTAATGTGGTTAGTTATAGGTAAAATGCGCAAATATTTTAAATAAGCAAGTGGCTATAAAATTTTATTGTTGTCGGGGAATATTTGTTTGGTCGTGGAATATTCTTGTTGTCGGGGAATATTCGTACGACGGCGCAGCCTTGTGTGGGCCCCATAACAGAAAGCGATTGGATGAAGAAAACGACAAAAATAAGTTGTTTATAAATAACGGCGTAGTTGTTACCGTTAATACTGTTGGAATACCCGGTGGTTAAAACACGGTAATACGCGTAGCACACGGTATTGCACCAATTATTGATTCTTACGTAAGAAGGCACTACTCAATAATTGTTACAGTAATTACTGTTCAATATTGTATTTTATTGATTCAATAATTGCTGCGTTGATATTTTATATTACTGTTGTTTCAATAATTGTCACTACGCAGTATTTTTTTATTATCGGAGCAATAATTCATATTATCTGAATAATATTATTAGATAACATTATTGGCAATGTCTAGAAAGTTCTGTCTAAGGAGAGGTTTGGTCATCTAATTGCGCGCCAGTAAGGAGAGATCCTTATTGGAAAGCCCCCTCTTTCCTGGGAACGGCCTGGTTGCTAGTACTGTGATTCTGTAATATTATTTGTGTATAATTAATTATTGATTTATATGACGAGGAAAATAGTGATTTTATGTGGATATAGATAGAGAAAAATTTTAATGTGACAATTGTTTAAAATTAAAATTTTATCTTTTTCTGATAAAATAATTCATTTAAATATATTATTTTAATAATATATTGATGGTGGTATTTTTACAATGAATGTGGGATATATGAGTATATGAGGAGGAAGAGTATTTTTGTGGCATTAAATGGTTAACACATGTTTTGTGTGTTGGTGGACATAATTTTTGACCGAAAATTTATTATTGACTATAAAATCGCCCGTTTGTGAATTTCGGTCAATTTTTGTTTGGAATTTGGAAAAACTTTCTTCTGCAAAGTTGTAGAGAATTGAATTTCCTATAAAAACTCGCGAGATTCGAATTTTCTGATAAAAGAGCTATTTATTATGAATTATTAAAGTTCTGAAGTTCCGAAATAATTGATTTTTGGAAGTTTTATTTATTATTTTGAAGAAAAACGTTTTTTGGCATTTAAGTGGGCTAGCATGTGATATAAATGGGCTGAGATCAGATGTCTAGAGGTGGGCTAAGAAAAATTTGATAAATATATTATTATTATATTAAATTTTCTGCTTTGGTGTTCTAAGCATTTTCCTATAAATAGGGTGCTTAGGTTAGAATTGAAATCACACCAGAAACACAAGTTTCTCTCTATTTCTCTCTCTATAACGAGCGTATTCTTGTGAGTATTTGATACTTTGAGTGTTGCTATACGGTGCAAGTTTCCTTCAGCACTATATCTAGTATTCCAGTCAGAAGTACCGTTTTTCCGAGGTAAGAGATGTTATTTTTTTTAATGATATTATTTTCTTCAATATCATTATGCCGAAGTATTGATCTGAACTTTTTATCAAATTTTGAACTTTTCATGTCGGGGTTACTATTCACGAGTTACTATTCACGAGTTACTATTCACCGAAAAATGAAATTTTCTTCTTTTCGTCCAAATATCTATTCTGGATACTAGCTTTGATTGTATCCATGTTTTGATCATTCTTGAATTTTACTTCACTATGATAAGGTATTTTTGGACATGGATAAATCGAAATACGAATCCTTAATATTTGTTATTTTGCTTCACTGGATTCGTTTTCTTTAAAATATTTTTCATCATCCTCAGTCTAAATGATGATGTTACTAAATATATTTGGCCTGTAGTGCAAAGATTGATGATTTTATGATGAATATCTTTGGCCCGTAGTGCAAAGATGAACAGGTGTTGAGGTGAACATGACCAACAGATGAATATCTTTGGCCTGTAGTGCAAAGATGACTATTTGATTCAAGATATTTATTGATTGATGTTACAAGGATAAAATGTTGATGATGGGCTTTTAAATTCATAGATAATCGTAGATTTCATTCTCTACGTAACTTCTCTATGAATTATTATTTTCCGCTGCGAATATTGAATTAAAACTTGTTGTCTATTGTATTCTATTAAATTTTTTCCTGTTGAAGACTAACGATAATTTGTTGTATATTATCTTAGTCATAATATTCTTTACTGGGCTAGTTGAGCTCACTCTTTTCCTTGTTGTTCCATTTTCTTCTCAGGAGGCGAGAATGTAGCAGGTACTAGTCGGGGTATGGAATGAAGGTTCTAGGAAATTGTTTTAGTAGTCCTCACCATTTTTTTTGTAAAATATTGTTCCAATAATTGTAATGAGGACTTATTTGAGTGTGGATATTATCTAGATTGTGACGCCCCCAAAATAGGTATACAACACCCATTCTGAGTCGCCAAATACATGGTACAGAAAGCAAACTACAACTTCAATAATACAATTGTCGTGCAAAATACGACAACATATACTGTGAGTTTAAATACAAATATTGTCTTCTAGACAATATCCACACTCAAATAAATCCTCATTACAATTATTCAAACACTATTTTACAGAAATAGTGAGGACTACTAAAACATCTTTCTAGAACCATCACTCCATACCCCGACTAGATCCTGCTATGTTCTCACCTCCTGAGAAGAAAAATGGAACAAAAAGGAAAAGGGTGAGCTTAACTAGCCCAGTAAAGAATATTATGACTAAGATAATATACAAACAAATTATCGTTAGTCTTCAACAGGGAAAAATCTGATAGAATATAATTGACAACAAGTTTTAGATCAACAACTGCAGCGGAAACAGCAAACCATTAGAAGAGTCAAGTAGAGAAAGAATTCTACTATCTTCTAAGATTTAAAAGTCCATCATCAATATTTTATCCCTGTAACATCAATTAATAATCATCTTTATCCAAATATTCATCTTTGCACTACAGGCCAAAGATATTCATTTGTATCACCTGTCAGTCATGTTCATCTCAACACCTGTTCATCTTTGCACTACAGGCCAAAGATATTCATCAAGTAATCATACATCTTTGCACTACAGGCCAAAGATATTCAGTAATATCATCATTTAGGACTGAGGATGATGAAAAATATCTTAAAGAGAACGAATCCAGTGAGACAGAAGGACAATTATTAAGGATTCGTATAACAGTTTATCCAAGATCAATAATACTTCATAATAATCAATTGTGAAGCAGAATTCAAAAATAAAGATCAAAACATGGATACAATCAAAGATAGTAACCGTAATAGACATCTTGGACAAAAAGAGAAAATTTTATTTTTCGGCGAATAGTGCCGTATTCGTGAATAGTACCGTATACGTGAATAGTGCCGTATACGTGAATAGTAACCCCGACACAAAAAGTTCTAAATTTGATAAAAACTCATATCAATATTTCAGCATAATGATATTGAAGAAAATAATATCATTTAAGAAGAAAATAATATCCCTTACCTCAAAATATCAGTACTTCTGGTCAGAATACCGGTATAAGGCTGAAAGAAACTTGCTCTGATGAATAGAAACTCTCAAAGTATCTAAATACTCACAAAATACACTCAATAATCTAGAGAGAGAAAGAGATAAAACTTGTTTCTGGTGTGATTTTCAATTCTAACTTAGCCTTCTATTTATAGGAAAATTTTAGTAGGTTTGACCTGCAACCTGATGGCTTTACCTGCTACTATTCCCACCCACCACATTTGAAATATAATTCAGCACATTTCTTCACCAACCACAAGTGGGGCCCACCAATTCTAGAATTTTCTATCAAAATGATAAACTCCGAAAATTCAATAATTTCTGAACCAGTCATCTCGTAAAATTCATAATAAATCATACGCTCATTTTTAACGGTTCAAAATTTGTGGACATATACTCAACTTATATATGTATAACATATCCAAAAATTATCACGATCCAACGGTCGGATTAAAAATTATAACACCCGCAATATTTCTCAAAAACCCTGATTTGATTTTTAATACCTCCATTCCGATAAAAATACTGATAAAACACCTCAACATTAACTCCTTCATTTTTAACCACAAAAATATATCCCTCATTTATATCCACATAAAATAAATATTTCCTTATCATATGATTCAATAATTAATTATTCACAAATAATATTACAGAATCACATTTATGACAACCAGGCCGTTCCCAGGAAAGATGGGGCTTTCCAATAAGGATTTCTCCTTACTGGCGCGCAATTAGATGACCAAACCTCTCCTTAGACAGAACTTTCTAGACATTGTCAATAATGTTATCTAATAATATTATTCAAATAATATGAATTATTGATCTGATAATGAAAAATACTGTGCAGCAACAATTATTGAAACAACAATAATATAAAATATCAATGCAACAATTATTGAATCAATAAAATAAAATATTGAACAATAACTACTGTAACAATTATTGAGTAGTGCCTTCTTACGTAAGAATCAATAATTGGTGCAATACCGCGTGCTACTGTATTTTAACCACCGGATATTCTAACAGTATTAACGGTAACAACTACGCCGTTATTTATACTTGTCGTTTTCTTCATCCAATCGCTTTTCGTTATGGGGCCCACACAAAGCTGCGCCGTCGTACGAATATTTCCCGACAGCAAGAATATTCCACGACCAAACGAATATTCCCCGACAAAATGAATATTTTATAACCACTTGCTTATTTTGCAAAATTTGCACATTTCACCCATAACCAAAGTATTATATCAAATTATCCCCTTATTATTCACAATAATATTTAGAGAAAATTTGATTTTATTCATTAATAAGTCGGGGTCTTACATAGATGACAATATTTATATTTACACTCACAGTTTTTATGTTGTATTAATAAAGTTGTAGTTGTTTCTGTACCATGTTATTGACGACTCAGAATAGGTGTTGTATACCTGTTTTGGGGGCGTCACAAACTTCTTCTACATTATACTGCAACTGGTACAATATTTCAATCAACAAATACCCAAAGTGCTGGATTGAGGCATATAAGGCGGAATTCAGAATGTGTAAATTAAAAAAAATCAAACTTTCATTACATGAACAACATCAAAAATTAACGGAATAACACCAGAGGTAAAATCAAAATTTAACGGAATAACACCAGAGGTAAAATAATCTTCATACCCAAAAATAAAATCCATCACTATTTCATCCCCAAAAATCTATAATCCATTACAATTGATCTAAAATAATAGATGGGCACAGCATCATTTCCAAAATTTAAAGCAAATAAATCACTAAAAACAACATGACAGTAAGTTAAAAAAAGTGGGGGTAAAAATTCTAAAAATGCAAGACCCCGAATTTTATGAAATAAAAGTATTCAATTTTCCTTATAATTACAATTCAGTAAATGGTTAAATTGATAAAAGTTTAAAGTTATGAGTGCAATATGATTTTTTTTTTTCAAAATAAGCAAGTGGTTATAAAATAATCATTGTTGTCGGGGAATATTCGTTTGGTCGTGGAATATTCTTTCTGTCGGGGAATATTCGTACGACGGCGCAGCTATTTGTGGGCCCCATAACGAATAACTGTCGGGTGAAGGAAAACGACAAATTTGAGTTTTTACAAATAACGGCGTAGTTGTTACCGTTAACACTGTTGGAATACCCGGTGGTTAAAATACAGTAATACGCGTTATTGCACAGTAGCACACGGTATTGCACAATATTTTTGAAATTATTGATTCTTACGTAAGAAGGCACTACTCAATAATTGTTACAGTAATTACTGTTCAATATTTTATTTTATTGATTCAATAATTGCTGCGTTGATATTTTATATTATTGTTGTTTCAATAATTGTTGCTGCACAGTATTTTCTATTATCAGATCAATAATTCATATTATTTGAATAATATTATTAGATAACATTATTGTCAATGTCTAGAAAGTTCTGTCTAAGGAGAGGTTTGGTCATCTAATTGCGCGCCAGTAAGGAGAAATTCTTATTGGAAAGCCCCCTCTTTCCTGGGAACGGCCTGGTTGTCATAAATGTGATTCTGTAATATTATTTGTGAATAATTAATTATTGATTCATATGATAAGGAAATATTTATATTATGTGGATATAAATGAGGGATATATTTTTGTGGTTAAAAATGAAGTAGTTAATGTTGAGGTTTTTATCAGTATTTTTGTCGGAATGGAGGTATTAAAAATCAGGGTTTTTGAGATATTTTGCGGGGGTTATAATTTTTAATCCGACCGTTGGATCGTGGTAATTTTTGGATATGTTATACATATATAAGTTGAGTATATGTCCATAAATTTTGAACCGTTAAAAATGAACGTATGATTTGTTATGAATTTTACGAGATGACTGGTTCAGAAATTGTTGAATTTTCGGAGTTTATCATTTTGGTGGAAAATTCTAGAATTGGTGGGCCCCACTTGTGGTTGGTGAAGAAATGTGCTGAATTATATTTCAAATGTGGTGGGTGGGAATAGTAGCAGGTAAAGCCATCAGGTTGCAGGTCAAACCTACCAAAATTTTCCTATAAATAGAGGGCTAAGTTAGAATTGAAAATCACACCAGAAACATAAGTTTTCTCTCTTTCTCTCTCTAGATTATTGAGTGTATTTTGTGAGTATTTAGATACTCTGTGAGTTTCTATTCATCAGTGCAAGTTTCCTTCAGCCTTATACCGATCAGAAGTACTGTTCTTTTGAGGTAAGGGATAGTAAGGGATAGTAAGGGATAGTAAGGGATTGTAAGGGATTGTAAGGGATAGTAAGGGATAGTAAGGGATTTTAAGGGTTGTTATGAATTTTAATTTCGTAATTTTTCTGAACTTCAAAAATTCTGAAAAAATTTGAAATGATATTTTGATGAGTTTTCTTGATTGTGTCCAAAAATGGTGATTTTTGGATGTATAGATTGAGAGTTATGAATTTTATGAGAAAAGACTATTTTAGAAGTAACAGCTTATAATTCCTTGTGGTTAACTCCAAAATTGATGAAATTTTTATTGGGAGTACATGTATATGATAGAAGTATACTCTGTAAATTTCAGAATTTTTAGACAAAAGTACAATTTTTGATAAATGTCTAAATATTCGGCTATTTTGGCCATATGAAAAATAGTAAATGACTTTTAAAAATTCTGAGAAAAATATATGTTTACTATGGGACTATATTATGCTAAATCTCAGAAAAGAAATATTTTTGGAACTGATTTAGTATTTTTCATGAAAATTGTCTAGTTATGAGTAAATGAATTAAATATGTTATGTGAAGTAAGAAAATTGGAAAATAGGATTTTATGGCTTGAGAATCCTATATATGAGGTATATGCATATTTTTGATGAGGGTTTTGGTTATTGATGATGAAATCTTAAGAGTTGGCATTTTATGATGATTAAATGCATTAATTAGTAAAGTGTAAACAATTTAAATAAATTGTTTATAAGCTTAAGAAATGTTATTCTTTCAATATCATTATACCGAAGTATTGGTATGAATTTTATTATGGAATTTCTACCTTTTTGAGTCGGTGTTACTATTCACAAGTTACTATTCACGAGTTACTATTCATGAGTTACTATTCACGAGTTACTATTCACGACAAAATTGGTTTCTTTTACTAACCAAATTATAGTTGATTTATGAATATTACTATTGAGATTAAATCTATATGTTTATTATATTGATTTTATTATCATATATAACATTTTTATAACCCTGATGTTGAATTTCTCTTTCACTGGAGTGTAAAGATGAGTAGATTATTGGTATGATCATGACTAGGGTTCTCTTTGGCCTGTAGTGCAAAGTTGAATTGTGACTGGTATGATCATGACCATTGAATTTATAATTGAATATCTTAAGCTTAAGTGCAAAGGTGAATTGATCAACATGGTTATAATTATTGTTTATATAAATTCTGAAATGATTATATATTTCTTTGAGATATGAATATATTTGGCCTGTAGTGCAAATATGAATTGTTGATGAATATTTTTGGCATGTAGTGCAAAGATGGTTTGTTGATGAATATCTTTGGCCTGTAGTGCAAAGATGAACTGTTGTTGAATATCTTTGGCCTGTAGTGCAAAGATGGTCTGTTGATGAATATCTTTGGCCTGTAGTGCAAAGATGAACTGTTGTTGAATATCTTTGGTCGTAGTGCAAAGATGGATTTATTAGTATGATTATGAACAGGAACTGTGATTTGGTGTAACCATGATCTTTGATGTTTCAGGTAAAGACATGTGATGAAAATATTATTCGTCCTGGGTGCGAAGAAAAATTTAGAATCACAATTATGATTATGAGTTATTCATATGATTGTGGAAAGGAACTGTTGAGTGATGTTACATGGATAAAACATTGTTGATGGATTTTTAACATGGAGAAGATAATAGACTTTATAGTCTATTTGACTCTTCTAATGGATTGCTCGTTCCGCTGCAACTATGGTTGAAATTTTTATCATTTACCATATGTTCTAAATCTCTGATTTATTATTGATGAAGGCTATTGATAATTTAATTATCTTTAGTCATGATATTCTTTACTGAGCTAGTTGTGCTCACCCTTTTGCTTCACAATTCCTTTCAGGTAATAAGAGTGTAGCTGGGTCAAGCGAGGGTAACGGAAAAATAGAACGGTGGTCTCTAGCTGTGGAGGTTCTCCCGAAGCAGTATAGAAAAGTTCATTTAGTAGTTATATTTGGTGAATCCAATAGGGTAAGGTGTACCCAACGTTGGAAGGGTGGTTTGTCACTATCATACAAGATGTCTAACGACATACAACCTCGTGTCATCATAAGACAGGGATGTGCTCATCCACTTGCCGAGTATATCTATGGGCACTACCTATATAATCTTGGTGTTTGTTTGAAGTATAATTCTCAATTAGAGACAGTGGAGATAATGATAATTCAAGAGAAGACTCACCATTGGGAAGAATATGATAGTAATCTTCTCGTTTTTCTTTGGGGTCTATTGGGTCAACCAAGGATAATTCTGTGGCCATATGATATCTATCATAACCTAGACGCATGGCCTCCCATGTACGAAGGTTTCCTTGAGCACTTCCCAAAGATTCTAGTTTCTAAAACAGTTTTTGACTGTACCTTTATGTAAGGTACCTTTGTGAGGTGCTGATACATGATGATGTCCAATGTCACATTTGGTATATATTTGTATCCAAACTCACAGCATATGTGTTGTTGTATTTTGCACGACAATTGTTGTAATAAAGTTGTAGTTATTTTCTGTACCATGTATTTGACGACTCAGAATGGGTTGGGTGGAATGAACCTATTTTGGGGTTGTCACAAAAAATCTCCAAGAAAACCTTTTGCTTTTCTTCCTCCATAGAAAGTTCACCTTCGTCATCTGGGATCTTGTTCAAATCGATGCCGGTATCTGCCGGTAAATTCAAATCGAAGTCTCGTGCAACTTTAAGAGTCTCACCAGTGGATTTATCTTGTAAATCGGAAGAAGAAAAAGCCACGCCTTTGTCATCTTCCATGGTGTTTGTGACTAAATAAACTCTGTGAGAAGATCTCCATTAAAGAATTCATATATATGGAGGCAAAAAATCTTTGAAAAATGAAATTTTTTAACACCATAATTAATCTGAGAAGAGGAAGA
This sequence comes from Panax notoginseng, assembly GCA_016801055.1. Classification (NCBI taxonomy): domain Eukaryota; kingdom Viridiplantae; phylum Streptophyta; class Magnoliopsida; order Apiales; family Araliaceae; genus Panax; species Panax notoginseng. The sequence goes on along the minus strand of CM029021.1, from coordinate 5,727,587 downwards.
GACCAAAAATTGCTGAAAATTAAAGACATGATGAACTACAGAGATAGAGAGGAGAAAGAAAAAAGATGAAAAAGTTTTGTTGGGAGGAGAAAAAGCCTTAAGATACGATAATGATAAATATGTAACAAAAAATTAGGTGGAGTAATAAGGGGCATTTTGGAAAAAAAAAGTAATTAATTCTCCTAGATAACTACAAACGACAAATAATTATGAATAAAAAAAAAAGCCTAAAACGTCTTATATAAAGGGATAGAGAGAGTACATATTTCTTCATCCAATAGAATAGTGTTGGTTTTGACAATTTTCTTTACTTTTGTATTTACACTAGTTCAAACTCAAGTGACTCTTTGTTGGATAGTGAAATCACCTTTTTTGAAATATAAGAATCAAAAGAATTTGTTATTTACAGTGAACTTGTGAGATTTTTCTGTATAATTGGGTGTGTAGATATAATGCTATTTATATTGAATTACAGTAAGTTGAATGAGATATGTTCTACTAATTAGATTTATAAATCATAAAAATATCAAGAAATATCACAATTATATCAATCATTAATTGAATACATTGTATATTTAGTAGAAAATGTGCTAAAATTTGTGTAAAAAATAAAAAAGAATATTTTAATTTTTGATTACGCATTTATTTATAGTAAGGGTAAATTTGTCAAACTAATTTATATTAAATATTAAAACTAATTGTGCATTATGTCGATCGAATCAAGAGATAAGGGCGTAAACGAATCGAGTCGATCTGAGTATTGAGTTGCTCAAATTTGGATCACAAAATTTATCGAATATAAAATAAAATTTGATTGAAACTCATTTAGCTACCGAGTCGAGCACGATTTCTAATCGAGCCCGAGCAGTTTAGATTTTTTTAACGAATATAATCCGAGTATCAATAGTAAATTATAATTTGAAGAGGTTCGAGTAATTTATCGAATTTTAAAATATATTCATATTTGACTAATTTATATTTCAAGTCGAGTTCGAATCGAATTTTTAATCGAACGAGTACGAATCAAGTCAAGAGACTACCTCGCTTAATTTTGTTACCAATCGAATAAGAGGCTCGTCCAACTCCGGTTCATCTTCCATGCTATTATCAGACAACCACAAAAAATTGGATCTTTCTATCAAATGAAGCTACTAGCGGACATCATCATCCAATTACCAGCATCATCCAACCACAAGAAATTGGGTGTTTCTATCAAATGAAGCTAGCGGCTTAAGATATCTGTAAGGATCTGTGAAGACAGAACCTTAACTAGCTCAGCTATAGGGCTTAGTTCCGGATAGAAATGGAGAATAAAGTGAGAAAACAGAGACAGATAGAGAATGAAGATAAGAGTGTTCGAGAAAAGCTAGATAGAGAATAGATAGAATTTAGAGAGAGAAACAGAAATTGCATTTAATATCTTTCATAGGTATTTCTATACAAGAGTTCAGTATTAATACTGTAAGCTAACAGATAAAGACTAACAAGTCCTTATTGTACCAAATGTGAAGACTAAAATAGCCTTGAGGACTAAAGCACTTGATCAGCAATTAATCCTTTCAAACAGACTTCCTGACAAACCCATCTCCATCAGAACAACCTTGACCTCAAGGTTGAAAATGGGGATATCTCTGGTGTAGTGATTCCCAATCCTCCCAAGTAGCATTATTTGGTAAAGTGTTAGACCACTGCACCAAGACTTGAGCAGCAGCAACGTTTTTCTTCTTAACCATTCTTCTATCCAACACAGCTACTGGTTCCACAAGTAGCTGGCCATCATCATCCAGCTGAGGTAAAACAGAAGAACTAGTGCAATCCTTGCCAATTTTTTTCTTTAACAAAGACACATGAAACACAGGATGAATTTTAGAATTTGTGGGAAGAGTGAGCTTGTATGCAACTGAACCAATCTTCTGTTCAATAGGGAAAGGACCAAAAAATTTAGGAGTTAACTTCCCAAACTTTGGATAAGCTAGAGTAGTCTGCCTATGAGGCTTAATCCTCAAATAAACCAAATCACCCACCAAAAATGACCTCTCACTCCTGGCCTTATCAGCATACCACTTCATTCGGGACTGGGCATCAATTAAATTCTGTTTCAAAAGCTGCAAAAACACATTCCTATCTTGACAAAATTTCTTAGTAGCTGGATCAGAAACCCTTCCATACTGATGAAAGTTCAGATGGGGAGCTCTATAACCATATAATGCCTCAAAAGGTGTAGCTTTTAATCCATTGTGGTAGTGGGTATTATACCACCACTCAACAAAAGGTAACCAATGAATCCAATTGTTGGGTTTCTGAGCTACCATGCATCTAAGATAACATTCCAATACTTGGTTCAACCTCTCAGTCTGTCCATCAGACTGAGGATGGTAAGCAGTGCTTAAATGCAATTTAGTTCCAATCAACTTAAACAAAGACTGCCAAAATAAACTAATGAAGATCTTATCTCTGTCTGAAACCACAGTAGAAGGAAATCCATGCAATTTATACACTTGAGAAATGAATACCTGTGCTAAATCAGAAGCAGTGAAGGGATGTTTAAGAGGAATGAAATGGCCATACTTTGTAAATCTATCAACCACCACCCATATAACAGTAAACCCATTGGATTTAGGTAATCCTTCAATAAAATCCATTGCAATATCTAACCAAGGACTATCAGGTATTGATAATGGTTGTAACAACCCAGGCAAAGCCACATTCTCATGTTTCTGTTGCTGACACACATCACATTCCTTTACAAATTTAAGGACATCCGCTCTCATAGAAGACCAATAGAAATACGTACTAAGTCTTTCATAGGTCCCCCTAATTCCAGAATGGCCACCAACAGGAGAAGAATGAAATTCACCAAGCAATTTAATCTTCAGATTCATATCAGATCCAATGACTAACCTGTCCTGAAACTTAAGCCGGCCATTGACAAAAGTATAACCAGGAACAGACTGAGGATCAAACTGAAGTTTAAGAATAATTTCCTTTAATATAACATCTTCTTCCCATGACTGTGCCACCTCCTGAACCCACTGAGGAACCACTACAGATAAACCCAAACAACTGTGCTCTTGATTTTGCAACTCAGCATAACGAGATAAACCATCTGCTGCCACATTTTCTTTACCTTTCCTATATTCGATCTCATAATCCAAACCCATCAATTTTGTAATCCATTTCTGCTGATTTGTAGTTGTTATTCTTTGATCCAATAGGTACTTTAAACTTTGATGATCAGTTCTAATGATGATTTTATTACCTAACAAGTAATGCCTCCACTTCTGAACTGCATGTACCATAGCCATTAATTCCTTCTCATAAGTAGACCAACCCAAATGTTTGGGAGCAATAACCTTACTGATATAAGCAATAGGTTTCCCTTGCTGCATTAGAACTGCACCCACATCAAAATAAGAAGCATCTGTCTCCAATACAAAAGGTTTAGTAAAATCTGGTAAAGCCAAAACTGGAGCTTTCACCATGGCCTCCTTTAAAGCCAAGAAAGCTTTTGTAGCTTCTTCATTCCAACAAAAATTATCTTTCTTAAGTAAATCTGTGAGAGGTCTGCTAATAAGGCCATAATGCTGAATGAATTTTCTATAATATCCTGTTAACCCCAAAAATCCTCTTAAACTCTTAACATTTTGAGGTAAAGGCCAATTAGTCATGCACAATATCTTATCGGGATCAGTAGAAACTCCAGATGGATCAATTATGTGTCCCAAATACTGAATCTGTTGAGTACCAAACATGCACTTACTTTTCTTAGCATACAACTGATGATCCATTAACAGCTGCAAAGTCATTCTCAAATGATACAAATGTTCTTCAAAACTTCTGCTGAACACGAGTATATCATCAAAGAATACTAATATGAATTTCCTAAGATACGGTTTAAAAACTTCATTCATTAAAGACTGGAAAGTTACAGGTGCATTAGTCAGCCCAAAAGGCATGACCAAAAATTCGAAATGGCCTGTGTGAGTCCTAAATGCAGTCTTAGGAATATCAGGCGCATGAACCTTAATCTGATGGTAACCTGATCTGAGATCTAACTTTGAAAACCATCTAGACCCATGTAGCTCATCCAATAGTTCATCAATTGCTGAAATGGGAAATTTATCCTTAACAGTCATATCATTTAATGACCTATAATCAACACACATCCTCCAAGATCCATCATGTTTCTTCACTAATAAAACTGGAAAGGCATAGGGGCTGTGACTGGCCTGAATCACTCCTGACTGTAACAGTTCCTGAACTATTTTTTCAATCTCCTCTTTTTGCACATGAGGATACCTGTATGGCCTCAAATTAATAGGTTAACTACCATCCTTTAACTTGATGTGGTGATTATATGACCTGTCTGGTGGTAAAGAATGTGGTTCCTCAAAAACCTGTTTAAAGCCTCCAAGTAATGCATCTAATTGCAACTGTTGTTGTTCCTCAATCTCATCCTTTCCTTTACTAGTACTGACTTTTCCTTCTAATTCTGACCCTTCAGCACTTTGATTCATGACTAGACCAAAAAGATACCCAAAGTAGCCGTGAGTTGCTGCATTCAAAGTTCTTTTGAAATCTCCAGATGACATGATCTGAATACTTGGAGACACCATATCAGAATCCCCTTGTAACAATACTTGTTTCCCATCCTTGACAAAAGATAACTGCAACTGATTGAAATCAAAAGTCACAGGATTAAATTGTTTGAGCCACTGTACACCTAATACAGCATCTATTCCTCCTAAAGGCAAAACTCTAAAATCATTAATGAAGGCCTCTCCTTGTGCTGTCCACTTAAGTGCAGTACATTCTTGATAACTGGTAACCTTAAACCCATCAGCAACAGCAACTGAAATAGGTCTTGTTTCGTGTACCCCAGCCTTAATTCGCTTAACAGCTTGTGAATCCAGAAAATTGTTAGTACTTCCGCTATCAATTAAAATCCTCAAAACCTTCCCATTGACCATTCCTAAAATCCTGATAGTGCTATGAACACTGTGACCAGACAAAGCATGTAATGTAATACGTGCCTCTTGTTTCTCATCCATTTCTTCAACAAACTCAGCTTCATTATCACACTCTTCACTTCCACAACCCTGGTTATCCTCTTTATCAGATGGTATCATCATAAACAATTGTGGCTTTTTGCATTGGTGTCCCACAGAATAAGGTTCATCACATGAAAAACACAATTTCTTCCTTCTCTTATCTGCTATTCGCTCTCTGGTTAAACCTCTCACAGGTAACGTCCTGCCTACCTCAATGTTAGGCAGACCAGCAGATTGAATCACAGCAGATCCTGCGTCTGTAGTTTTAGGTCCAAAACCTTGGTTATTTTTCTGTGAACTGCCCAAAACTGATTTTATACCCATTCTACTCCTCCTTACCCACGCCTCTAGTTTAGCTTCTTCAACTCTAGCCATTCTAATCAATTCCTTAAGAGAAGAAATTTTTAATTCTTGAATTCCCAATCTAATTTCTTCCTTAAGTCCTCCCATGAAACAATCCATGAAGAAATGTTCATTTAATACAGGATTCCTAGAGAGAGACCAACTCTTAAGCTCCTCAAACTTCCTCCTGTAGTCATCAACGGTGCCACTTTGCTGCAGATTTTTAAGTTCTCCTATTGGATTAATCTGAACCTCTGAGCTAAACCTAGCCACAATTTCTTCAATAAAACCACTCCAATTCAGTTCAACTCCCTCAGTCACAAAACCAGAATACCATTCCTCAGCTTCTCCTTCCAGATTCATTGTTGCTAAATACAATTTCTGGTTTTCATCCACCATGTAATGAGCAAATAGTTTATTACACCTTCTAATCCATGATCTAGGATTAACTCCACTGAATTTAGGAAATTCAAACTTGATTGCTTTGAATATGTTGTTATTAGATTTTTCAGTAGGAGTTCCAGCCTCAAAAGATCCTAGAATTGAACCAGAATCTGTATTATGATTACCTGTAGTCTGTGTTACAGGAAATCGAACTGAAAGCAATGCTTCAAAGCCTTTCAACATCTGTTGCATTTTCTGTTCCATTTAAGTTTCAAAATTCTGATTCAAACTGCTAATCGATTCCTGGAGCTGCACCTTCAACTGCTGAATTGAAGTATTATGTTCAGTAACATGTGCTTCGAGATTATTGAACCTCTGATTGTTAGTCGCCATGTCTGAATCGTAGTAGCTTTGATACCAATTGTAAGGATCTGTGAAGACAGAACCTTAACTAGCTCAGCTATAGGGCTTAGTTCCGGATAGAAATGGAGAATAAAGTGAGAAAACAGAGACAGATAGAGAATGAAGATAAGAGTGTTCGAGAAAAGCTAGATAGAGAATAGATAGAATTTAGAGAGAGAAACAGAAATTGCATTTAATATCTTTCATAGGTATTTCTATACAAGGGTTCAGTATTAATACTGTAAGCTAACAGATAAAGACTAACAAGTCCTTATTATACCAAATGTGAAGACTAAAATAGCCTTGAGGACTAAAGCACTTGATCAGCAATTAATCCTTTCAAACAGACTTCCTGACAATATCTTTTGCAATTAGCACTAGAGTAGTAAAAAGGTCCTTAACCACCTACCGCCAACCGTCGTAGCCCCGTTGCGCAACCACTATTATCATCGTCATACAACCTGCTACACCAAAAAGTCACTTCACATTCTCCCTTTCTCAAAATCAGCCCATAAATTAAAGCACTAATAATAAAATAACAAATTAACATAGATCCTCTTAAAAAAATCAAACACAACAAATTGGAGATGAAATATGCATCTTCATCTATTTCTTCATGATCTTTTTTTCTTTTTCTTTTTTCTCTTTTTTTCGATTGGAGATGAAAATCAACAATCTAAGTTTTTGGAGTGAAGATGGCGGAGGAGGGGGTATTCTTGGATCAGACCTGGGTTTGAGTTCATATTAAAATATTTGAAACGATTGAAAAAGATGTTTTAAAGTTTTGAGTTGTGAATCAGATCTGGGTTTGAGTTCATATAAAGCGGTTTGACGAATTTGCCATTTATTATATAATAAATGTGTAATTAAAAATTAAAATACTCTTTTTTAGTTACACATTAGCTGAACTCTGGCCTACCGAGAGAGTTATGTGATCAATTACTAACGTGATAAGCTTAATTGAATAGAAATAAAAAAAATTAATAATTTAATCATTTAATTGACAAAATTAAAAAATATATCACTGAAGTAGAATAACGTCCATAATTTAGAGTAATAATTTATATTTAAGCTTTTTAATATTGATTAGCTAACAAGACAACGACTATCAATCAATCAAACTCTTAATATAATTATGGTATGCATATTTGATACACATTTAAAACTCATAATTTTGACTCGACATCATTCATTATTAAAATTGTGAAGCAAGTGTTATCAATGTAAAAGTCAAATAATATTCTAGAAAATAATTTTTTAAGTATGTAAAATTTATTTTTAACCAAAATAACACATGTTTACTAGTATTCCATTCGTTCTAAAGTTAGATATACAATTGTAAAACCACATCATTTAAGTACACATCAGGTTTTACATGTCATGTGTTCAAGCCATATCATCAATTTATGACATGGCAGGTTCGGACACTGGCGGAACTAGGGGGCGGGCGGGCGCATCTGCCCCCGGTAACAGCGGCGGTCCAAGGGGCTCGGGGGCGGGGGCGGCGGCCACCGGCCAGTCAACTGCTGCTTCTATTTCGATCTGCCATCATCATCTTCTTTTTCTTCTTCAGTGCTGTGTAGTATAGAAAATGGAGTGGAAGAAGTTCAGACAACTTGGGTTTGGTTACTAGTATTACTCATCTGATAATTGGGAAGGGTGAGAGGCGGAGATTAGACAAGTACGTTGTGACGGCCCCAAAACAGGTCCATTCCACACAACCTATTCTGAGTCGCCAAATACATGGTACAGAAAATAGCTACAACTTCATTATCACAATTGTCGTGCAAAATACAACAACACATATACTGTGAGTTTGAATACAAATATATACTAACTGTAACTCATGTCCCAACCTTGGATAGTACATCACAATGACATCTTACATAAAGGTACAGTCAATAATTATTTTAGAAATTTAAATATTTGGAAAGTGCTCAAAGAAACCTTCGTACATGGGAGGCCATGCGTCTAGGTTATAATATATATCATATGTCCACAGAATTATCCTTGGTTGACCCAATAAACCCTAAAGAAAAATGAGAAGATTACTATCATATTCTTTCCAATGGTGAGTCTTCTCTTGACATATCATTATCTCTACTGTCTCTAATTGAGAATTATACTTCAACCAAATACCAAGATTATATAGGTAGTGCTCGTAGATATACTCTGCAGGTGGATGTGCACAACCATGTCTTATGATGACACGAGATTGTATGTCATTAGACATCTTGTATGATAGTGGAAAAACACCCTTCCAACGTTGGGTTCGCCTCACCCTATTGGATTCACCAAATATAACTACTAAATGATGTATAAAATACAGCACATTTTTTTTATACTGCTTAGACCTCCACAGCTAGAGACCACTGTTCTATTTTCCTGTTACCCTCGCTTGACCCAGCTACACTCTTATTGTGACAATCCCAAAATAGGTCCATTCCACCCAACCCATTCTGAGTCATCAAATACATGGTACAGAAAACAACTACAACTTTATTACAACAATTGTCGTGCAAAATACAACAACACATATGCTGTGAGTTTGGATACAATATATACCAAATGTGACATTGGACACCATCATGTATCAGCACCTCACAAAGGTACCTTACATAAAGGTACAATCAAAAACTGTTTTAGAAACTAGAATCTTTGGGAAGTGCTCAAGGAAACCTTCGTACATGGGAGGCCATGCTTCTAGGTTATGATAGATATCATATGGCCACAGAATTATCCTTGGTTGACCCAATAGACCCCAAAAAAAATGAGAAGATTACTATCATATTCTTCCCAATGGTGAGTATTCTCTTAACTTATCATTATCTCCACTGTCTCTAATTGAGAATTATACTTCAAACAAACACCAAGATTATATAGGTAGTGCTCGTAGATATACTCAGCAAGTGGATGAGCACAACCCTGTCTTATGATGACACGAGGTTGTATGTCATTAGACATCTTGTATGATAGTGACGAAACACCCTTCTAACGTTGGGTTCGCCTCACCCTATTTTCTTCACCAAATATAACTACTAAATGATGACCACCGTTCTATTCCCTTGTTACCCCCGCTCGACCCAGCTACACTCTTATTACCTGAAAGAAATTGTGAAACAAAAGGGTGAGCACAACTAGCCCAGTAAAGAATATCATGACTAAAGATAAATAAATTATCAATAGTCTTCATCAGTAATAAATCAGAGATTTAGAACATATGGTAGATGATAAAATTTTCAACCATAGTTGCAGCGGAACGAACAATCCATTAGAAGAGTCAAATAGACTATAAAGTCTATTATCTTCTCCATGTTAAAAATCCACCAACAATGTTTTATCCCTGTAACATCAATCAACAATTCTGGTCCACAATCATATGAATAACTCATAATCATAACTGTAGTTCTAAATTCCTCTTCTCATCCAGGACGAAGATAATTTTTATCACCTATCTTTACCTGAAACATCAAAGATCATGGTTACACCAAATCACATTTCCTGTTCATAATCATACTAATAACTTCATCTTTTCACTTCGGCCAAAGATATTCATTTGTATCACCAGTTGGTCATGTTCATCTCAACATCTGTTCATCTTTGCACTACTGGCCAAAGATATTCAACAACATGTCATCTTTGTACTACAGGCCAAAGATATTCATCTACAATTCATCTTGGCACTACAGGCCAAAGATATTCATCAACAGTTCATATTTGCACTACAGGCCAAATATATTCATATCTCAAAGAAATATATAATCTGTGACGCCCCCAAAATTAGGTATACATCACCCATCTTGGGTCGTCAGATGCATAGTACAAAATACAAATACAAACTTAATTATACAAATGTCGTGTAACATACGACAATACATAAACTGAGAGTTCTAATGGGAATATTGTCATCTAGACAATATCCATACTCAAGGAGTCCTCATTACATTTATTGTCACACTATTTAACAGAATGGTGAGGACTACTAATGCTATCTTCTGGACCATCACTCCTTTCCCTGACTCGTCCCAGCTATATTCTCATTTCCTGAAGAGAACATTAAAAGAAAGGGTGAGCTCAACTAGCCCAGTAAGAAATATTATGACTAAGATAATGAAGAATAAATTATCAATAGTCTTCAACAATGTTAAACTGATAAAATACAATAGACATCAAATTTAACTGCAGCGGAATAAGCAATCCATTAGAAGAGTCAAGTAGAGAATAAAACCTACTATCTTCTATGATTTAAAAATATTTTCATCAACTTTTATCACTGAGACTCAGCTTAATAAATAAACCACATCTTCTAATCATCCTTGTATTACGGGCCAAGGATATTCATTAAATCATCAATGATCATGACTATACCGAAAAATTCCTGGTCATAATCATACCACAAACTGTCCATCAATGCATTACAAGCCACTGAGGACTTTTACCACACCACTTATAACATCACAGTTCATGATTATACCGAATGATCTCTGGTCATAATCATACTAAGTCCATCTATGCACGTAAGCCAAAGATGACTTTTAACATAAAATAAACATGAGGATGATGACAATGTTATAGGAATTCAATTAAACAAGTTCAAGAATTAGTTTATCCAGGAACTAATAATATCCAAATTGTCAACATGATACTTCTTTGTACAGTAACAGTCAAGAATGCTCAGAAGAATATTTTCATGAAAAGATACTGGATGAAGTGCAAATATCAAGGATATTCCACTAATTTCATGGAGTATAGAAATTAAAACTTTAACCAAATGAGTATAATAAAGAATATATGAAACTGCAAATGGATTTTCACCAGCCATGCGGTAATCCACGTATACAGATCATTTCCATAATTTAATAAGGAATGAATATACAGGATCATTCACCATGCATGTGGCAATCCACATAGACATGTTATTCCAACAGAATAATAAAGAATGGAATAATAGAAGGATTCACCATGCATGCGATAGAGACCGCACAGACAGGTTATTCCCAACAGAATAATAAATACGGAATAATAAATATGGAACCAGGTCAGGTGAAATTCACACCGACAGGATATTCCGACAGAATAATAAATGCGGAATAATAAATGATGGAACCAGGTCAGGTGAAATTCACACCGACAGGATATTCCGACAGAATCGTAAAGAACGGAATAATAAAAGAATTTCACCAAGTATGCGGTACTTCTCATAAACAGGTTATTCCAACATAATAATAAAGAATGGAATAACAGAAGAAGATCACCAAGTATTGGGTAAACCGCATATACAGGTCATTCCACCAAGTATAGGGTAAACCATGCATACAGGCTATTCCAACAGAATAATAAAGAATGGAATAACATAAGTTCTCTTCATGAATAAGAAAGAATAACACCCCTTACCATTTTAAAGAAGAACTGAAATAAAGAAGTAGTTAAGTGGCAGAATACTCTTCTTCTTTCTCTCTATAGTTTCTCTCTCTAGAGTTCAATGAATTCGTAAGAAATAATGAAGGAATGAGCTTCTATTTATAAGCTTGGTAGAGTAAGGGTAAAATAGTCTTTTCGCCATAATTTATGACATCATCGCTTACATCATCGATCAGATGACATCATTGCATACATCATCGATCAAATGACATCATTGCTTACATCATCCTTCTGATGACATCATTACTTACCTCATCGTTCCGATGACATAATCGCTTACACCATCAGAATTCAAATTCAAATTATTCTCTTTCACCTTATTTTACTTGTATACCATGAATTTACTATAATAATGTTACCATTCAAATTATAAAAAAAAAACATACTATCATATAATCACATTATACTACTATAATATAATATTATAATAATATATTTAAATGAATTATTACTAATATAATTTCAACTAACGGTCTGAAAAATTAGCACATTTCCTCATGGAATAATATTGTACCCAAAAATAATTTGGACTGAAAATAAATATATTGTTCGGGTGAATAGTAACTCGTGAATAGTAACTCTTGAATATTAACTCGTGAATAGTAACTCGTGAATAGTAACTCCGACACAAAAAAGTGTCTCAAATACTCGAGTGAATAATACTAGAGTGAATAGTAATTTAGATGAATAGTAACACGTGAATAGTAACTCGTGAATAGTAACTCATGAATAGTAATTTCGACACAAAAAGTGTCCTAAATATTCGAGTGAACAATACTAGAGTGAATAGTAATTTGGGTGAATAGTAACCTGTGAATAGTAATTCATGAATAGTAACTCATGAATAGTACTCCGACACAAAAAGTGTCCCAAATACTCGAGTGAACGATACTACAGTGAATAGTAATTTTGGTGAATAGTAACTCGTGAATAGTAACTCGTGAATAGTGACCATGTATTTTATCACAACTTGTTTACTTTAAAAAAAAATTTACATATCACCCTTAACTTTAACCTTTTATCAATTTAACCATTTATCAAAATAGAAAAATTGAATACTTTTATTTCATAAAATTCGGGGTCTCACAATCTCCCCTCCTTATGGAATTTTGCCCTCAAAATTAACGTACGTACCTGATATTCGAAGAGATGAGAATACCTTACTTTCTTTTCGGATTGTACATTTCCAGATAATTCCGCTCTATCATGATTTTTCCATTTCTCATCTCCTGTATTTCGAATATCATTCTAGAATATACCTTCAAAACAAAGGTTAATCGACATACCACAATTTATCCACTTATTAAGTAAACAATTTCAGCTTAGGTAAGTCACACCCTAGCGAAGTATATTACTCGTCTTCTAGACTAATATCTCCGTCAATGACCATATCCCTGTAATATTAATCAACAATTTCTGTCCACAATCATATGAATAACTCATAATCATAATTGTGATTCTGAATTACTTTTCGCACCCAGGAAGAAGAAAATTTACATCACCTATCTTCACCTGAAACATCAAAAATCATGGTTATACCAAATCACAATTCCTGCTCATAATCATACTAATAAATTCGCACTACGGCTAAAGATTTACAACTGTATAACCAATAATCAACAGTTAATCTTCGCACTACATGCCAAGGATATACAACTGTAAAATCAATAATGCTGAGACTCAGCTTAATAGTATCACGACCACGAATTATCCATGCACTACGTGCCAAAGATAATCGTATTTTCAATTACGGTCATGATTATACCAAACAATCTCTGGTCATAATCATACCAAGTCCATCTATGCACGTAAGCCACAGATGACTTTTACCACATCTATGAATTAATATTTCATTGCTGAGACTCAGCTCAATAATTAATCCACATCATCGAATCATCCCTGCACTACAAGCCAAGGATATTCTTTAGTATCACGACCACGAATTATCCATGCACTACGTGCCAAAGATAATCGTGTTTTCAATTACGGTAATGATTATACCGAACAATCCCTGGTCATAATCATACCAAGTCCATCTATGCACGTAAGCCACAGATGACTTTTACCACATCTACGAATTAATATTTCACTGCTGAGACTCAGCTCAATAATTAATCCACATCATCGAATCACCTTTGCACTCCGGCTAAGGATATTCTTTAGTATCACGACCACGAATTATGCATGCACTACGGCTACAGATAATCGTGTTTTCATCAACAGTCCTGATCATGCCATAAAACAATTAGTCTTTGCATTACGGCCAAAGAGAATCCATAGCCATAATCATACCAAAAACTGTCCATCAATGCATTACGGGCCAATGAGGATTTTTTCCACATCATTTGTAACATTACGGTCATGATTATACCGAATAATCCCTGGTCATAATCATACCAAGTCCATCTGTGCACTACAGGCCACAGATGACTTTCAACAAAATATAAACATGAGAATGAGGTATTGACGTATATAGGGTTTCAAACCTCTTAGAAACTTTCGCGTCATTCGCTCCTCATTATCGACCAAATAGGATGCAAACCGGGATAACTCTGCAAACTTAACCTTGTACTGCGATATAGTCATATTATTTTGCTCCAATGCTTATCTCAACATTGTTAGATGCCATTTTCAAACACTGCCACAAAACAAGGGTTAATTAACATATCACATATTATTCCTATACTCTGACCGACCAATTAAATACCAAATAAACTTAGGTAGGTCATACTAGCGAAGGAATTCCCCGTCTCTCCCCTCCTAGTTCTTATCTTACATCTCAGCCAGGGATCATATCCCTAAGCTTTGATACCAACTGTGACGCCCCCAAAATTAGGTATACATCACCCATCTTGGGTCGTCAGATACATAGTACAAAATACAAATACAAACTTAATTATACAAATGTCGTGTAACATACGACAATACATAAACTGAGAGTTCTAATAGGAATATTGCCATCTAGACAATATCCATACTCAAGGAGTCCTCATTACATTTATTGTCACACTATTTAACAAAATAGTGAGAACTACTAATGCTATCTTCTGGACCATCACTCTTTTCCCTGACTCGTCCCAGCTATATTCTCATTTCCTGAAGAGAACATTGAAAGAAAGGGTGAGCTCAACTAGCCCAGTAAGAAATATTATGACTAAGATAATGAAGAATAAATTATCAATAGTCTTCAACAATGTTAAACTGATAAAATACAATAGACATCAAGTTTAACTGCAGCGGAATAAGCAATCCATTAGAAGAGTCAAGTAGAGAATAAAACCTACTATCTTCTATGATTTAAAAATGTTTTCATCAACTTTTATCACTGAGACTCAGCTTAATAAATAAACCACATCTTCTAATCATCCTTGTATTACGGGCCAATGATATTCATTAAATCATCAATGATCATGACTATACCGAAAAATCCCTGGTCATAATCATACCAAAAACTGTCTATCAATGCATTACAAGCCACTGAGGACTTTTACCACACCACTTATAACATCATAGTTCATGATTATACCGAATGATCCCTGGTCATAATCATACTAAGTCCATCTATGCACGTAAGCCAAAGATGACTTTTAACATAAAATAAACATGAGGATGAAGACAATGTTATAGGAATTCAATTAAACAAGTTCAAGAATTAGTTTATCCAGGAATTAATAATATCCAAATTGTCAACATGATACTTCTTTGTAAAGTAACAGTCAAGAATGCTCAGAAGAATATTTTCATGAAAAGATACTGGATGAAACGCAAATATCAAGGATATTCCACTAATATCATGGAGTATAGAAATCAAAACTTTAACCAAATGAGTATAATAAAGAATATATGAAACTGCAAATGGATTTTCACCAGCCATGAGGTAATCCACGTATACAGATCATTTCCACAATTTAATAAGGAATGAATATAAATGATCATTCACCATGCATGTGGCAATCCACATAGACAGGTTATTCTAACAGAATAATAAAGAATGGAATAACAGAAGGATTCACCATGCATGCGATAGAGACCGCACAGACAGGTTATTCCCAACAGAATAATAAATGCGGAATAATAAATGCTGGAACCAGGTCAGGTGAAATTCACACCGACAGGATATTCCGACAGAATCGTAAAGAACGGAATAATAAAAGAATTTCACCAAGTATGCGGTACTTCGCATAAACAGGTTATTCCAACATAATAATAGAGAATGGAATAACAGAAGAAGATCACCAAGTATTGGGTAAACCGCATATACAGGTCATTCCACCAAGTATAGGGTAAACCACGCATACAGGTTATTCCAACAGAATAATAAAGAAAAGAATAACATAAGGATTTCACCAAGTATAGGGTATGCCGCGTATACAAGTCATGTATAGGGTATGCCACTTTTACAGGTTATTCCAACAGAATAATAAAGAATGGAATAACAGAAGTTCTCTTCATGAATAAGAAAGAATAACACCCCTTACCGTTTTAAAGAAGAACTGAAATAAAGAAGTAGTTAAGTGGCAGAATACTCTTCTTCTTTCTCTCTATAGTTTCTTTCTCTAGAGTTCAGTGAATTCGTAAGAAAATAATGAAGGAATGAGTTTCTATTTATAGGAAAATGGAATGCATAGTAACTAATCCATGAACAGTCCAGATTGATTTACTTTAATCTGACGGTCCATATTTAAAGAAAAATCTTTTAAATAAAATATAATATATTCTATTTATAGAATAACTTTAATAAAGTATTCTGTTTTATATAAAAAAAATTTACTATGCAAAATACTATGCACAATAGAATATAATATATTCTATTTATAGAATAACTTTAATAAAGTATTCTGTTTTATATAAAAAGATGTTTCTGTTTTATTACGTTAATAATACGAATAAAACAAAACTTCATTATCGCTAAATAATTCATATTATTAATTGACAACAATTGAATCAAACTGAGTGACTTCTCACATAAGCATCAATACCGTGTGCTACTATGCAACCACACGTATTACTGTACTTTTACTACCGAGTAGTTCAACAGTATCAACGGTAAAACTTTTGCCGTTATTTTTAATAAAATATTTTTATCGTTTTCTCAATCTGACAATAATTTCGTTGTGGGGTCCACCAATGATTGTACCGTCGTACGAATATTTCCCGTGAATAGTAACTCGTGAATAGTACTTCGACACAAAAAGTATCCCAAATACTCGAGTGAACAATACTATAGTGAATAGTAATTTGGGTGAATAGTAACCCGTGAATAGTAACTCCTGAATAGTAACTCCTGAATAGTAATTCCGACACAAAAAGTGTCTCAAATACTCGAGTGAACAATACTAGAATGAATAATAATTTGCATGAATAGTAACCCGTGAATAGTAACTCGTGAATAGTAACTCATGAATAGTAACTCCGACACAAAAAGTGTCCTAAATACTCGAGTAAACAATACTAGAGTGAATAGTAATTTGGATAAATAGTAACCCGTGAATAGTAACTCGTGAATAGTAACTCATGAATAGTACTCCGACACAAAAAGTGTCCCAAATACTCGAGTGAACGATACTAGAGTGAATAGTAATTTGGGTGAATAGTAACTCGTGAATAGTGACCAGGTATTTTATGACAAAAATTTTCATATCACCCTTAACTTTAACTTTTTATCAATTTAACCATTTACCAAAATAGAAAAATTGAATACTTTTATTTCATAAAATTCGGGGTCTCACAATCTCCCCTCCTTATGGAATTTCGCCCTCGAAATTAACGTACGTACCTGATATTCAAAGAGATGAAAATACCTTGCTTTCTTTTCGGATTGTACCTTTCCGGATAATTCCGCTCTATCATGATTTTTCCATTTCTCATCTCTTGTATTTCGAATATCATTCTAGAATATACCTTCAAAACAAAGGTTAATCGACATACCACAATTTATCCACTTATTAAGTAAACAATTTCAGCTTAGGTAAGTCACATCCTAGCGAAGTATATTACTCGTCTTCTAGACTAATATCTCCGTCAGTAACCATATCCCTGTAACATCAATCAACAATTTCTTTTCACAATCATATGAATAACTCATAATCATAATTGTGATTCTGAATTACTTTTCGCACCCAGGAAGAAGAAAATTTACATCACCTATCTTCACCTGAAACATCAAAAATTATGGTTATACCAAATCACAATTCCTGCTCATAATCATACTAATAAATTCATCTTTGCACTACGACTAAAGATTTACAACTGTATAACCAATAATCAACAGTTAATCTTCGCACTACAGGCCAAGGATATACAACTGTAAAATCAATAATGCTGAGACTCAACTTAATAGTATCACGACCACGAATTATCTATGCACTACGTGTCAAAGATAATCGTGTTTTCAATTACGGTCATGATTATACCAAACAATCCCTGGTCATAATTATACCAAGTCCATCTATGCACGTAAGCCACAGATGACTTTTAACAAAATATAAACATGAGAATGAGGTATTGACGTATATAGGGTTTCAAACCTCTTAGAAATATTCGCGTCATTCGCTCCTCATTATCGACCAAATGGGATGCAAACTGGGATAACTCCGTAAACTTAACCTCATACTGCGATATGGTCATATTATTTTGCTCCAATACTTATCTCAACATTGTTAGATGCCATTTTTAAACACTACCACAAAACAAGTGTTAATTAACATATCACATATTTTCCCTATACTCTGACCGACCAATTAAATACCAAATAAACTTAGGTAGGTCATACTAGCGAAGGAATTCCCCGTCTCTCCCCTCCTAGTTCTTATCTTACATCTCAGCCAGGGATCATATCCCTAAGCTTTGATACCAACTGTGACGCCCCCAAAATTAAGTATACGTCACCCATCTTGGGTTGTCACTTACATGGTACAAAATACAAATACAAACTTAATTATACAAATATCGTGTAACATACGACAATACATAAACTGAGAGTTCTAATAGGAATATTGTCATCTAGACAATATCCATACTCAAGGAGTCCTCATTACATTTATTGTCACACTATTTAACAGAATGGTGAGGACTACTAATGCTATCTTCTGGACCATCACTCCTTTCCCTGACTCGTCCCAGCTATATTCTCATTTCCTGAAGAGAACATTGAAAGAAAGGGTGAGCTCAACTAGCCCAGTAAGAAATATTATGACTAAGATAATGAAGAATAAATTATCAATAGTCTTCAACAATGTTAAACTGATAAAATACAATAGACATCAAATTTAACTGCAGCGGAATAAGCAATCCATTAGAAGAGTCAAGTAGAGAATAAAACCTACTATCTTCTATGATTTAAAAATATTTTCATCAACTTTTATCACTGAGACTCAGCTTAATAAATAAACCACATCTTCTAATCATCCTTGTATTACGGGCCAAGGATATTCATTAAGTCATCAATGATCATGACTATACCGAAAAATCCCTGGTCATAATCATACCACAAACTGTCCATCAATGCATTACAAGCCACTGAGGACTTTTACCACACCACTTATAACATCACAGTTCATGATTATACCGAATGATCTCTGGTCATAATCATACTAAGTCCATCTATGCACGTAAGCCAAAGATGACTTTTAACATAAAATAAACATGAGGATGATGACAATGTTATAGGAATTCAATTAAACAAGTTCAAGAATTAGTTTATCCAGGAACTAATAATATCCAAATTGTCAACATGATACTTCTTTGTACAGTAACAGTCAAGAATGCTCAGAAGAATATTTTCATGAAAAGATACTGGATGAAGTGCAAATATCAAGGATATTCCACTAATTTCATGGAGTATAGAAATCAAAACTTTAACCAAATGAGTATAATAAAGAATATATGAAACTGCAAATGGATTTTCACCAGCCATGCGGTAATCCACGTATACAGATCATTTCCACAATTTAATAAGGAATGAATATAAAGGATCATTCACCATGCATGTGGCAATCCACATAGACAGGTTATTCTAACAGAATAATAAAGAATGGAATAACAGAAGGATTCACCATGCATACGATAGAGACCGCACAGACAGGTTATTCCCAACAGAATAATAAATGCGGAATAATAAATGATGGAACCAGGTCAGGTGAAATTCACACCGACAGGATATTCCGACAGAATCGTAAAGAACGGAATAATAAAAGAATTTCACCAAGTATGCGGTACTTCGCATAAACAGGTTATTCCAACATAATAATAAAGAATGGAATAACAGAAGAAGATCACCAAGTATTGGGTAAACCGCATATACAGGTCATTCCACCAAGTATAGGGTAAACCACGCATACAGGTTATTCCAACAGAATAATAAAGAATGGAATAACATAAGGATTTCACCAAGTATAGGGTATGCCGCGTATACAGGTCATGTATAGGGTATGCCACTTTTACAGGTTATTCCAACAGAATAATAAAGAATGGAATAACAGAAGTTCTCTTCATGAATAAGAAAGAATAACACCCCTTACCGTTTTAAAGAAGAACTGAAATAAAGAAGTAGTTAAGTGGCAGAATACTCTTCTTCTTTCTCTCTCTAGAGTTCAGTGAATTCGTAAGAAAATAATGAAGGAATGAGCTTCTATTTATAGGAAAATGGAATGCATAGTAACTAATCCATGAACAGTCCAGATTGATTTACTTTAATCTGACGGTCCATATTTAAAGAAAAATCTTTTAAATAAAATATAATATATTCTATTTATAGAATAACTTTAATAAAGTATTCTGTTTTATATAAAAAGATGTTTCTGTTTTATTACGTTAATAATACGAATAAAACAAAACTTCATTATCGCTAAATAATTCATATTA
The DNA here is from genome assembly GCA_016801055.1 of Panax notoginseng. NCBI lineage: Eukaryota > Viridiplantae > Streptophyta > Magnoliopsida > Apiales > Araliaceae > Panax > Panax notoginseng. The sequence continues at coordinate 5,707,125 of CM029021.1, read as the reverse complement.
TTAATTGACAACAATTGAATCAAACTGAGTGACTTCTCACATAAGCATCAATACCGTGTGCTACTATGCAACCACACGTATTACTGTACTTTTACTACCGAGTAGTTCAACAGTATCAACGGTAAAACTTTTGCCGTTATTTTTAATAAAATATTTTTATCGTTTTCTCAATCTGACAATAATTTCGTTGTGGGGTCCACCAATGATTGTACCGTCGTACGAATATTTTCCGTGAATAGTAACTCGTGAATAGTACTTCGACACAAAAAGTGTCCCAAATACTCGAGTGAACAATACTAGAGTGAATAGTAATTTGGGTGAATAGTAACCCGTGAATAGTAACTCGTGAATAGTAACTCCTGAATAGTAATTCCGACACAAAAAGTGTCTCAAATACTCGAGTGAACAATACTAGAGTGAATAGTAATTTGGATGAATAGTAACCCGTGAATAGTAACTCGTGAATAGTAACTCATGAATAGTAACTCCGACACAAAAAGTATCATAAATACTCGAGTGAGCAATACTAGAGTGAATAGTAATTTGAATGAATAGTAACCCGTGAATAGTAACTCATGAATAGTACTCCGACACAAAAAGTGTCCCAAATACTCGAGTGAACGATACTAGAGTGAATAGTAATTTGGGTGAATAGTAACTCGTGAATAGTGACCAGGTATTTTATGACAAAAATTTTCATATCACCCTTAACTTTAACCTTTTATCAATTTAACCATTTACCAAAATAGAAAAATTGAATACTTTTATTTCATAAAATTTGGGGTCTCACAGTTAATTTCTGTACCATGTATTTGGCGACTCAGAATGGGTTGGATGGATTGGACCTATTTTGGGGGCGTCACAGTTGGTATCAGAGCTTAGGGATATGATCTCTGGTGGAGATCGGGGAATAGAACTAGGAGGGGAGAGACGAGTAAATCCTTCGCTAAGCTTACCTAAGCTTATTTGTTGGTCGGTCATAATATAGGGATATTATGTGATATGTTAATTTGTTAAATTAACCTTTGTTTTATGGCAGTATTTGAGAATGTCGACTGAGAATATTAACAGTGGAGTAAATGAGACGGTAGAGATGCCTATACTCACCAATGAGGAGAACGTGCAACAGGCTGGCAATGTTCCTCCTGTGAACAACACCACTGAGAAGACGGTGAACGATAAGATGTTTAGAAGCTTTTTGCGATTCATGCAAAACCAAACGAAGGAGATTCCTGTTCAAAATATAGGAAGAAACAATAACAACGCACAGCTGGTCACAGCCAAGCAGTTCAAAGAGTTGGGACCACCAGAATTCTGGAGAAAGCCGGATCCGATTAAGGCGGAGACATGGGTCAAGCAAATTACCAAGATATTTGATGTCTTGGGATGCACGGAGGAACATAAGGTTCCATTCGCTACCTTTATGTTCCGTGGCGAGGCAGACTACTGGTGGGAGTCTGTGAAAAGGACCCAGCCTGCCGCACTCAGCATGTCTTGGGAAACGTTTCAGAAACTTTTCAACGAAAAATACTTTCCTGAAAGTATTCGCCATATGAAGGAGGTAGAGTTTATTAGACTGGAACAGAATAACATGACGGTGTCCCAGTACGAGGCGAAATTTGCAGAGTTGTCCAGGTTTGTACCTCATTTAGTGGAGAATGAGGAACGTATGACGCGGATGTTTCTGAGAGGTTTGAAACTCGGCATACGTCAATATCTCATTTCTCATAAATTTTCTCTCTATTCAGATGTTGTCAACAGGGCTCAATTATTAGAGCGAGATAACGAGTACGGTCAATCGAGGGACCACAACCAGGATCATACCGGTGACAACAGTCATCAGAATAACGACAACCAGCGGAGAAAGAAGAATACGGACAAGAGCGGCAACCACTCTGGTGGTAATCGTGGCCATGAAAATAGAAGAAGCGAGTCGGGAGGAGATTTTAAAAAGAGAAGATTCAACAATGACAATACGAAGACGTCAGCACCAGCAGCAACTGGTTCCAAGGGAGGAGAACGACCACCGGTCATATGCTATAAATGCGGAAAAGAAGGACATATCAGCCCAAACTGTCCACAACAGTTTAAGGTATGTTATAACTGTGGAAAGGAAGGACATATCGCTCGAGATTGTACTGTAGCGAAACCGAGTCCAACGGGGGTAGTGACTCAAAAAGTTGTCCCAGAAAAGTCAAAGTCAACGGTTTCTGGAAGAGCGTTTTTCGTGACTGGTCAGAATGTGAGGAACCCGAACGAAGTTAGCACGGGTTAGTTAATTATAAATTTTTGCGAAGTCTATACCTTATTAGATACCGGTTCTACCCATTCATTTATCTCTCCTGCTTATACTCAACGTTTAAACTTGACTCCGGAGAAAATTATCATTTGACTTATCTGTTGAAACTCCGTTAGGAGAAACTTTCGTTGCATCCACTGTTTATAAATCTTGTTTGATACAAGTTGGCACCATCATATTACCTGTTGACCTTATCTCTTTAAAGATACTTGCTTTTGATGTGATTTTAGGAATTGATTGGTTAACTACTCATCATGCCAAAATTGATTGCTTTTGTAAGGTTGTTAGTTTTCATATTCCTAAGCAACCTGTTATTCGAATTCAAGCAACCAATCCATTGAAGTCAAACTCTTTCATATCAAGCCGTAAAGTCATTCGTTTATTGAAAAACGGATGTCAAGCTTTCTTAGCCATGTCATGGACTTGAACAAAAATACGTCAGAGTTGAGTGATATTTCTGTTGTTTATTTCCTGACGTATTTCCTGAAGAATTTCTTGGCCTACGCGTGATATTGAATTTTGTATCATCTTTGAATCTGGTACAAAACTCACTTCTAAAATCTCATATCGAATGGCTCCTATTGAACTCCAGTAGTTAAAAACCTAACTGTAGAAGTTTGTACCCGAGCCTCTATCTAGTGACTTCCTTTGTGGAATGCACTGAAGTCAGACTCTCCGTAGGGGACGCCATATTGTGCGGTAGTAAACTGATAGGTGTCATTGTGACGTGCTATCCAAGATTGGGATATGAGTCACAGTTGAGAGCAACCTAAGTCAGTAAGCGAAATACGTAGCTTTCTGGTTATTATCGGAGATTCGTAAAAGGATTTTCTCGAATCGCTACTCCATTAACTCAGCTGACTCGGAAGGATATCAAATTAGTATGGAGCGAAGAATGCGAGAAGAGTTTTCAAGAGCTTAAGAGGAGACTCATTTCGGCACCTGTTCTGACAATACCATCTGGTTCGGATCGATTTGTTATCTACAGCGATGCTTCAGGCAAAGGGTTAGGATGTGTTCTCATGCAACGTGGGAAAGTCATAGCCTATGCCTCGCGACAACTTAAAGAATATGAGAGGAATTATCCTACTCATGATCTAGAGTTGGCAGCAGTCGTTTTCGCGCTAAAGATCTGGAGGCACTATCTATATGGGGAGAAAGTGGAGATATATTCAGACCATAAAAGCCTCAAATATTTCTTCACTCAAAAAGAACTCAACATGCGGTAACGACGTTGGCTCGAGCTGTTGAAAGATTACGACCACACTATTCAATACCATCCTGAAAAAGCAAACGTGGTAGCTGACGCGTTGAGTAGAAGATCATATGCAGGAACGAGTGCGATGATGTCAAGTATACGCGTAGAACCAACTTTAATCGATAAAGTTAAAGTTGCTCAAGCTACAGACTCGGAGCTGATGCGTATGAAGAAGAAAGTGCAAGAAGGTGCTATTCCAGAAGCAAGAATCGATGAAGAAGGAATACTTCGAGTCCACTCCAGACTTTGTGTTCCTAACGATTTTGATTTAAAGTACAAGATCATGATGGAGGCACACAATACACCATTTACAATCCATCCTGGAAGTACTAAAATGTATCGTGATTTTTGACATACATTTTGGTGGAACAATATGAAGAGAGAGATTGTAAAGTTTATTTCGAGGTGTTTAACTTATTAACGTGTAAAGGCGGAGCATCAAGTGCCAAAGGGTCCATTGCAACCACTTGAGATTCTGAAATGGAAGTGGGAACATATTACCATGGATTTCGTTACGGGTCTTCCCACGATTTCTCAAGGCATAAATGCTATTTGGGTTATTGTTGATAGATTAACCAAGTCTGCTCATTTCTTGCCGATACAGGAGACTTATTCCCTTGAACGTCTTGCTCGTATATACGTAGATGAGATTGTGAGTCTGCATGGCATGCCAGTATCCATAGTTTTGGATCGTGACCCAAGATTCACTTCAAGATTTTGGGTTAGCTTGCAAAAAGCTACGGGCACGGATTTACGATTTAGTTCAGCTTACCATCCTCAAACGGACGGACAATCAGAGAGGACTATTCAAATTGAAGATCTATTAAGACTTTGTGTCCTAGATTTCAAAGGGAGTTGGGATAAGTACCTACCATTGGTGGAATTCTCTTACAATAGCAGTTATCAGGCAAAAATAGGTATGGCTCCATTTGAAGCATTATATGGACGAAAATGTCGCTCTCCAGTATGTTGGGATGAGGTGGGAAAAGCAACGTTGTTAGGATCAGAGTTGGTACGAATGACTACAGAGAAGATCCAAACGATTGGACAACGTATACAAACGGCACAGGATCGGCAAAAGAGTTATGCGAATCTTCATCGAAAGGACGTGGATTTGACATTGGGGATCATGTATTGTTGTGTGTGGCTCCATGGAATGGAGTTACAAGATTTGGGAAGAGAGGAAAGATTAATCCACGATTTATTGGTCCATTTCAGATTCTTGATCGAGTAGGAAATGTGGCCTATAGACTCGCGTTACCTCCAAGTATGTCTCGTGTTCATAATGTTTTTCATATATTTGTGCTACGTAAATATGTGAAAGACCCAAATCACGTTATTGAGTTAGAACCAGACGAGATAGTCGAAGACTTAACGTACGAAGAGGTACCTGTCAAGATCTTAGATAGGAAGGAGCATGTCCTACGCACGAAGGTCATACCACAAGTTAAAGTTTTGTGGAGAAATCATGCTATTGAGGAAATGACCTGGGAGTTGGAAACGGAAATGAAAGCAAGGTATCCTCATCTTTTCAAAACACCAGGTACGTACGTCAATTTCGAGGACGAAATTTCATAAGGAGGGGAGGTTGTAAGACCCTAAATTATTAATAAATGAAATTTAATTTTCTTTATTTATTATTTTGAAATAGTAAGGGTTAATGTGGTTAGTTATGGGTAAAATGCGCAAATATTTTAAATAACCAGGTGGTTATAAAATATTCATTGTTGTCGGGGAATATTCGCTTGGTCGTGGAATATTCTTACTGTCGGAGAATATTCGTACGACGGCGCAGTCTTTGTGGGCCCCATAACGGAAAGCGATTGGATGAAGAAAACGACAAAAATAAGTTGTTTATAAATAACGGCGTAGTTGTTACCGTTAATACTGTTGGAATACCCGGTGGTTAAAACACAGTAATACGCGTTGTTGCACAGTAGCACACGGTATTGCACCAATTATTGATTCTTACGTAAGAAGGCACTACTCAATAATTGTTACAGTAATTACTGTTCAATATTGTATTTTATTGATTCAATAATTGCTGCGTTGATATTTTATATTACTGTTGTTTTAATAATTATAACTACACAATATTTTCTATTATCGGAATAATAATTCATATTATCTGAATAATATTATTAGATAACATTATTGGCAATGTCTAGAAAGTTCTGTCTAAGGAGAGGTTTGGTCATCTAATTGCGCGCCAGTAAGGAGAGATCCTTATTGGAAAGCCCCCTCTTTCCTGGGAACGACCTGGTTGCCAGTACTGTGATTCTGTAATAATATTTGTGTATAATTAATTATTGATTTATATAGATGGAGAAAATTTTTAATGTGACAATTGTTGAAAATTAATATTTTATCTTTTTCTGATAAAATAATTTATTTAAATATATTATTTTAATAATATATTGATGGTGATATTTTTACAATGAATGTGGGATATATGAGTATATGAGGAGGAAGAGTATTTTTATGGCATTAAATGATTAACACGTGTTTTGTGTGTTAGTGGACACAATTCTTGACCGAAAATTTATTGTTGACTGTAAAATCGTCCGTTTGTGGATTTCGGACAATTTTTGTTTGAAATTTGGAAAAACTTTCTTCTGCAAAGTTGTAGAGAATTGAATTTCCTATAAAAACTCGCGAGATTCGAATTTTCTGATAAAAGGGCTATTTATTATGAATTATTGAAGTTCCGAAATAATTAATTTTTTGGGAGATTTAGTTAATTATTTTGAAAAAAAACGTTTTTTGTATTTTTTTTGGACATCATAAACATGTGCAAGGTGGCTGATTTCAGATTTTCTAAGGTGGGCTTGAAAATTTATATATATATATTATTATTATATTAAATTTTCTGCTTTGGTGTTCTAAGCATTTTCCTATAAATAGGGTGCTTAGGTTAGAATTGAAAATCACACCAGAAACACAAGTTTCTCTCTATTTCTCTCTCTATATCGAGCGTATTCTTGTGAGTATTTGATACTTTGAGTGTTGCTATACGGTGCAAGTTTTCTTCAGTACTATATCTAGTATTCCAGTCAGAAGTACCGTCTTTTCGAGGTAAGGGATGTTATTTCTTCTTAAATGATATTATTTTCTTCAATATCATTATGCCGAAATATTGGTTGGAAATTTTTATCAAATTTGGAACTTTTCATGTCGAAGTTACTATTCATGAGTTACTATTCACGAGTTACTATTCACGAGTTACTATTTACCGAAAAATAAAATTTTCTTCTTTTTGTCCAAAATATCTATTCTGGATACTAGCTTTGATTGTATCCATGTTTTGATCATTCTTGAATTTTACTCCACTATGATTGTTTATGAGGTATTTTTGGACATGGAATAGCTGAAATACGAATCCTTAATATTTATTATTTTGTTTCACTGGATTCGTTTCCTTTAAAATATTTTTCATCATCCTCAGTCCTAAATGATGATATAATTAAATATCTTTGGCCTGTAGTGCAAAGATGAATGATTTCTGATGAATATCTTTGGCCCGTAGTGCAAAGATGAACAGGTATTGAGATGAACATGACCAACTGATGAATATATTTGGCCTATAGTGCAAAGATGATAATTTGATTCAAGATATTTATTGATTGATGTTACAGGGATAAAATATTGATGATGAGCTTTTAAATTCATAGATAATCGTAGATTTCATTCTCTACGTAACTCTTCTATGAATTATTATTTTTCGCTGCGAATATTGATTTAAAACTTGTTGTCTATTGTATTCTATTAAATTTTTTCCTGTTGAAGACTAACGATAATTTGTTGTATATTATCTTAGTCATAATATTCTTTACTGGGCTAGTTGAGCTCACCCTTTTCCTTGTTGTTCCATTTTTCTTCTCAGGAGGCGAGAATGTAGCGAGTGCTAGTCGGGGTGTGGAATAATGGTTCAAGACAGTTGTTTTAGTAGTCCTCACTATTTTATAAAATAGTGTATCAATAAGTATAATGAGGACTTAATTGAGTATGAATACTGTCTAGATGACAATATTTGTATTTAAACTCACAGTATATGTGTTGTCGTATTTTGCACGACAATTGTAATAATAAAGTTGTAATTAATTTCTGTACCATGTATTTGGCGACTCAGAATGGGTTGGATGGATTGGACCTATTTTGGGGGCGTCACATTTGTGTACTCATTAATGGTCATGATCATGCCAACAACTGTCCATCAATGCACTACGAGCCAATGAGGACTTTTACCACATCATTTATAATATTACGGTCATGATTATACCGAATGATCCCTGATCGTAATCATACCAAGTCCATCTATGCACTACAGGCCACATATGACTTTCAACATTTTATAAACATGAGGATGATGACAATGATATAAGAATTCAATAAAACAAGTTCAAGAATTAATTTATCCAAGAATTAACAACGTCCAAATTGTCAATATGATACTGCTTTGTGGAGTAAAATTCAAGAATTCCTAGATGAATATTTCCATGAAAAGATACTAGATGAAGCACAAATATCAAAAATATTTCACTAATTTCATGGAGTATAGAAGTCAAAACTTTAACCAACTGAGTATAATAAAGAATAGAATAATAGAAGAAATCACCATGCATGCGATAGACCGCACAGACAGGTTATTCCAACAGAATAATAAATAATAGAATCAGGTCCGGCGTAAAACGCACAGACAGGATATTCCAACAGAATAATAATAAAGACGGAACCAGGTCCGGCGTAAAACGCACAGACAGGATATTCCAACAGAATAATAATAAAGACGGAACCAGGTCCGGTGTAAAATACACAGACAGGATGTTCAAACAGAATAATAATAAAGACGGAACCAGGTCCGGTGTAAAACACACAGACAGGATGTTCCAACAGAATAATAATAAAGACGGAACCAGGTCCGGTGTAAAACACACAGACATGATGTTCCAACAGAATAATAGAAGAATGTCACCAAGTATAGGGTAGACCGCATATACAGGTTATTCCAACAGAATAATAAGAAATGGAATAACAACAGTTCTCTTCATGAATAAGAAAGAATAACACCCCTTACCGTTTTAAAGAAGAACTGAAATAAAGAAGTAGTTAAGTAGCAGAATACTTTTCTTCTCTTTCTCTATACTTTCTCTCTCTAGAGTTCAGTGAATTCGTAAGAAATAATGAAGGAATGAGCTGCTATTTATAGAAAAATGGAATGCATAGTAACTAATCTATGAATGGTCCAGATTGATTACTTTAATCTGACGGTCCATATTTAAAGAAAAATCTTTTAAATAAAATATAATATATTGTATTTATAGAATAACTTTAATAAACTATTCTGTTTTATATAAAAAGATGTCTCTGTTTTATTACGTTAATAATACGAATAAAACAAAACTTCATTATCGCTAAATAATTCATATTATTAACTGACAATAATTGAATCAAACTGAGTGACTTCTCACATAAGCATTAATAATCAATACCGTGTGCTACTATGCAACCACACGTATTACTGTATTTTTACTACCGAGTAGTTCAACAGTATCAATGGTAAAACTTCCGCCGTTATTTTTAATAAAATATTTTTGTCGTTTTCTCAATTCGACAATAATTTCGTTGTGGGGTCCACCAATGATTGTGCCGTTGTACGAATATTCCCTGTTAAAACGAATATTTCCCGACCAATCGAATATTATATAACAACTTCTGTACTTTGCAAAATTTATAAATATTACCTACAACTATAACATTATATCAAATTAACTCCATAATATTCAAAAATGATATTTATAGAAAATTCATCATTATTTATAAAAGTTGGGGTCTTACAAACGTAGCAATTATTGAATCAATAAAATAAAATATTGAACAGTAACTATTATAACAATTATTGAGTAGTGTCTTCTTACGTAAGAATCAATAATTGGTGCAATACCATATGCTACTGTGCAACAACGCGTATTACTGTGTTTTAACCACCGGGTATTCCAACAGTATTAACGGTAACAACTACGCCGTTATTTATAAATAACTTATACTTGTCGTTTTCTTCATCCAATCGCTTTCCGTTATGGGGCTCAGTTTGGGCTTCCGGAGTGATTGGAAAACCCAACCTATCCAGGTACTCAATATACCCAATCATTTTCAGCACATGTGGACCAACTGGATCACGTTCACCCATCTTGCAGTGATACAACGCTTTGCTTGTATCATACCTCTCCTGTCGAGCATGCCCTTCGAACAATTTCTTGAGATGCTCGATCATCTCATAAGCATCCATTAACTCATGTTGCTTCTGAAGCTCAGCGTTCATGGTTGCTAGCATGAGACAACTCACATCCAGTGTAAGACCCCAACTTTTATAAATAAAGATAAATTTTCTATAAATATCATTTTTGAATATTATGGAGTTAATTTGATATAATGTTATAGTTGTGGGTAATATTTATAAATTTTGCAAAGTACGCAAGTTGTTATATAATATTTGATTGGTCGGGGAATATTCGTTTTAACAGGGAATATTCGTACAACGACACAATCATTGGTGGACCCCACAACAGAATTATTGTCGGATTGAGAAAACGACAAAGATAGTTTATTAAAAATAACGGCGGAAGTTTTACCATTGTTACTGTTGAACTACTCGGTAGTAAAAGTACAGTAATACGTGTGGTTGCATAGTAACACACGGTATTGATTATTAATGCTTATGTGAGAAGTCACTCAGTTTGATTCCATTATTGTCAGTTAATAATATGAATTATTTAGCGATAATGATGTTTTGTTTTATTCGTATTATTAACGTAATAAAACAGAAACATCTTTTTATATAAAACAAAATACTTTATTAAAGTTATTCTATAAATAGAATATATTATATTTTATTTAAAAGATTTTTCTTTAAATATGGACCGTCAGATTAAAGTAATCAATCTGGACCGTTCATGGATTAGTTACTATGCATTCTATTTTTCTATAAATAGCAGCTCATTCCTTCATTATTTCTTACGAATTCACTGAACTCTAGAGAGAGAAACTATAGAGAGAAACTATAGAGAGAGAGAAGAAGAGTATTCTGCTACTTAACTACTTCCTTACTTCAGCTCTTCTTTAAAACGGTAAGGGGTGTTATTCTTTCTTATTCATGAAGAGAACTATTGTTATTCCATTTCTTATTATTCTGTTGGAATAACCTGTATACGTGGTCTACCCTATACTTGGTGACATTCTGCTATTATTCTGTTGGAACATCCTGTCTGTGTGTTTTACACCGGACCTGGTTCCGTTTTTGTTATTATTCTGTTGGAACATCCTGTCTGCGTATTTTACACCGGACCTGGTTCCATTATTTATTATTCTGTCGGAATATCCTGTCTGTGTATTTTACACCGGACCTGGTTCCATTATTTATTATTCTGTCGGAATATCCTGTCTGTGCGTTTACGCCGGACCTGGTTCCATTATTTATTATTCTGTTAAGAATAACCTGTCTGTGCGGTCTATCGCATGCATGGTGATTTCTTTTGTTATTTCATTCTTTATTGTACTCAGTTGGTTAAGTTTTGACTTCTATACTCCATGAAATTTGTGGAATATCCTTGATAATTGCGTTTCATCTAGTATCTATTCATGAAAATATTCTCCTGATCATTCTTGAATCTTACTCCACAAAGTAGTATCATGTTGACAATTTGAACGTTGTTAATTCTTGGATAAATTAATTCTTGAACTTGTTTTATTGAATTCTTATATCATTGTCATCATCCTCATGTTTATAAAATATTGAAAGTCATCTGTGGCCTGTAGTGCATAGATGGACTTGGTATGATTATGACCAGGGATTATTCGGTATAATCATGACCGTAATGTTACAAATGATGTGGTAAAAGTCCTCATTGGCCCGTAGTGCATTGATGGACAGTTGTTGGCATGATCATGACCATTAATGAATATACGAATATCCTTGGCCGTAGTGCAGGGGTGATTCGATGATGTGGATTATTTTATTAAGCTGAGTCTCAGCGATCACAGTGTTGGAAAATCTTTTAAATCATAAAAGATAGTAGAGTTTATCTTCTACTTGACTCTTTTAATGGATTGCTTGTTCCGCTGCAGTTAAACTAGATGTCTATTGTATTTTATCAGTTTAATATTGTTGAAGGCTAATGATAATTTATTCTGCATTATCTTAGTCATAATATTTCTTACTGGGCTAGTTGAGCTCACCCTTTCTTTCACTGTTCTCTTCAGGAAATGAGAACGTAGCTGGGGCAAGTCGGGGAACGGAGTGATGGTCCGAATGATAGTATTAGTTAGTAGTCCTCACTATTCTATGTAATGGTGTGTTAATAAATGTAACGTGGACTCCTTTTGAGTATGAATACTCTCTAGAAGATAATATTTGTATTCAAACTCACAGTTTATGTTTTGTCGTATTGTACACGACAGTTGTATTAGTAAGTTGTATTTGTATTCTGTACTATGTATCTGACGACCCAAGATGGGTGATGTATACCTAATTTTGGGGGCGTCACAGTTGGTATCAAAGCTTAGGGATATGATCCCTGGCTAAGATGTGAGAATAGAACTAGGAGGGGAGAGACGGGAAATTTCTTCGCTAGTATGACCTACCTAAGTTTATTTGCATGGTATTTAATTGGTCGGTCATAATTTAAGGATAAAATATGACATATCAATTAATTTTTATTTTGTGACAGTATCTGGAAATGGCATCTGAGAATGTTGAGAATAGCAATGGAGCACAGGCGACTGTTGATTCACCACATATCAATAATCAGGATAATGTGCATCAGGAAGGTGACAATCCTCATGCAAACAATAACACTGACCAAATGATGAATGCTCAAATGTTCAGAGGCTTTATGCAATTCATGCAACAACAGGTGAAAGCGGCTCCTGTCCACAACGTAGGTGGAAATACTGGAAACTCTCTGGCGGTCACCGCTAAACAGTTTAAGGAGCTGGGACCACCGGAGTTTAAGGGAGAACCCAAACCACTTGTAGCTGAAACATGGATAAAGCAGATCACCAAGATATTTGATGTCTTGGGTTGCTCCGAGGAGCAAAAGGTTCCCTTTGCCGCCTTTATGTTGCGAGGAGAGGCAGATTACTGGTGGGAATCGATAAAGCGTACTCAACCTGCCGCACTAAAGATGACCTGGGAGAAGTTCCAAGAGCTGTTTAACGACAAATACTTTCCCGAGAGTATTCGTCACATGAAGGAGGTGGAGTTCATCAAATTGGAGCAGAATAATATGACCGTGTCGCAGTACGAGGCAAAATTTGCGGAGTTATCCCGGTTTGCGTCCCACCTGGTGGATAATGAAGAAAGAATGACGCGGATGTTTTTAAGAGGTTTGAAGCCGGAGATACGTCAACATCTTGTTTCTCATAAACTGTGCTTGTATTCAGATGTTGTAAATAGGGCTCAGTTGGTGGAGCGCGATAACGAGACAACACAACCAAAAGAGAGCAGCCGACAAAATGATAATACCAGTGAAAGCAGTCATCGAAGCGGTGACAACAAGCGTGGAGGGAATCAACAGGCCCGAAATGGTAACCACTTCAGTGGTAATCAGGGCCAGAATAATAAAAATGGGCATTTCAAGAAGAGGATATTCAACAATGATGGAAAGACGTCAGCACCAGCACCTGTCGTTAAGGAAGGAGAACGATCACCTATCATATGTTTCAAATGCGGAGGGGAGGGGCACATCAGTCCAAACTGCGCGATGCCGTCCAAAGCATGTTATAATTGTGGAAGAGAAGGTCATTTAGCCCGATTTTGTCGTTTACCGAAGACAAATTCAGCTAGGATGGAGGCACCAAAGGCCGTCCCAGAAAAGTCAAAACCGATTGTGCAAGGGAGAGCGTTTGTTGTGAACTCTCAGAGAGCAGGGAACCCGAATGAGGTCATCACGGGTAAGCTTATCATAAACTCTAACGAAGTCTATACTTTATTTGATACCGGTTCTACCCATTCTTTTATTTCTCCTACTTGCGCTCATCGATTAAATTTGATTCCGGAGAAATTAGACTTTGACTTAGCAGTTGAAACTCCATTGGGAGAAACCTTCATTACATCCACGGTTTATAAGTCTTGTTTGGTTCAAGTTGGTACCCACACATTACCTGTCGATCTGATTTCATTAAAAATACTTGCATTTGACGTGATTCTAGGGATTGATTGGTTAACTACTCATCATGCAAAAATTGATTGTTTTCGTAAGGTTGTTAGCTTTCATATTCCTAATCGACCTATTATGCGAATTCAAGCAACCAAACCATTAAAATCAATCGCTGTCATCTCAAGCCATAAAGCTATTCGTTTATTGAAAAACGGATGTCAAGCTTTCTTAGCTCATGTCACAGATCTAAACAAAAATACGTCAGCTTTGAATGATATTTCTGTTGTTAATAAATTTCCTGACGTATTTCCCGAAGAACTTCCTGGCCTACCCCCAGAGCGTGAAATTAAATTTTGTATCGACCTTGAACCCGGTACAAAACCCATTTCCAAAGCCCCATATCGAATGGCTCCTATTGAACTTCAGGAGTTAAAGACTCAACTACAGGAATTGTTAGACATTGGTTTTATTCGTCCTAGTACTTCTCCTTGGGGTGCTCCTGTTCTGTTCGTGAAGAAGAAAGATGGGAGTATGCGACTTTGTATTGATTATCGGGAGTTGAATCATGTCACCATCAAAAATAGGTATCCATTGCCACGTATTGATGACCTGTTTGACCAGTTGCAAGGAGCACAATTCTTTTCAAAGATCGATCTTCGTTCTGGATATCATCAGCTGAAGGTTAGAACTGAGGATATTCCAAAGACTGCCTTCAGAACTCGGTATGGGCATTATGAATTCTTAGTTATGTCTTTTGGATTGACTAATGCTCCTGCTGCCTTCATGGATATGATGAACCGGGTATTCAAGGAATATTTGGATCACTTTGTGGTCGTCTTTATCGATGACATCCTTGTTTATTCCAAAAGCCGTGAAGATCATGAGCAACACTTGAGGCTGGTACTCCAAAAGCTTCGTGAATACAAACTTTATGCCAAGTTGAAGAAATGCGAGTTCTGACTGGAGGAGGTAGCATTCCTTGGGCACGTAGTATAAAGTCGTGGCATATCGGATGACCCGGCAAAGATTGAAGCTATTCAAAGCTGGGAGCAACCTAAATCAGTGACCGAAGTACGTAGCTTTCTTGGTTTAGCTGGTTATTATCGGAGATTCGTGGAAGGATTTTCTCGAATCGCTACTCCGTTAACTCAGCTGACTCGAAAAGATACAAAGTTCAGTTGGAGCGAAGAATGTGAGCAGAGTTTTCAAGAACTCAAGAGGAGACTCATTTCAGCACCTGTTCTAACAATACCATCTGGCTCGGAGGGATTTGTCATCTACAGTGATGCTTCGAGCAAAGGGTTGGGATGCGTTCTCATGCAACATGGAAAAGTCATAGCCTATGCATCAAGACAACTCAAGGAATATGAGAGGAATTATCCTACTCATGATCTAGAGTTGGCAGCTATTGTCTTTGCACTTAAAATTTGGAGGCATTACTTGTATGGGGAGAAGGTGGAGATCTTTACGGATCATAAAAGCCTCAAATATTTCTTCACTCAAAAGGAACTCAACATGCGACAACGACGTTGGCTTGAACTGTTGAAAGATTATGATCATACCATTCAATACCATCCTGGAAAAGCGAACGTGGTAGCTGACGCATTGAGTAGAAGATCATATGCGTGTACAAGTGCGATATTGTCAATACAAAGGCCCATTTTGTGTGATTTGCAAAGGATGGAGATAGAGTTAAAGACTCCAGGGACCCATGTGATGATGGCGAATATACGAGTAGAACCGACTTTAATCGATAAAGTTAAAGCTGCTCAAGCTACAGACCTGGAGCTGATGCGTATGAAGAAGAAAGTGCAAGAAGGTGCTATACCGGAAGCAAGAATCGATGAAGAAGGAATACTTCGAGTCAACTCCACACTTTGTGTTCCTAACAACCCTGATTTAAAGTATGAAATCATGATGGAGGCGCACAACACACCGTTTGCAATCCATCCTGGAAGTACCAAAATGTATCATGATCTTCGTCATACATTTTGGTGGAGCAATATGAAGAGAGAGATAGCGTTGTTTATCTCAAGGTGTCTAACTTGTCAATGAGTCAAAGCGGAGCATCAAGTACCAAAAGGTCCATTGCAACCACTTGAAATTCCAGAATGGAAGTGGGAGCACATTACCATGGATTTCGTTACCGGTCTTCCTAGGGTTTCTCAAGGTATTGATGCGATTTGGGTCATTGTTGATAGATTGACCAAGTCTGCTCATTTCTTACCGATACGAGAAACTTATACACTTGAACGTCTTGCTCGTATGTACATAAACGAGATTGTAAGACTGCATGGTATGCCAGTATCCATAGTTTCTGACCGAGACCCAAGATTCACTTCACGATTTTGAGTTAGTTTACAAAAAGCTATGGGCACGGAGTTACGATTTAGTTCAGCATATCATCCTCAGACGAGTAGGAACTGTGGCTTATAGACTCGCTTTACCGCCAAGTATGTCTCGTGTTCATAACGTTTTTCACATATCTATGTTACGCAAATATGTGGAAGACCCGAACCACATTATTGAGTTAGAACCAGACGAAATAGCGGAAGATTTGACGTATGAAGAAGTTCCTGTTCAAATCTTGGATAAGAAGGAACATATTCTACGCTCCAAGGTTATACCTCAAGTCAAAGTTTTGTGGAGAAACCACGATGTTGAGGAAATGACTTGGGAGTTAGAATCTGAAATGAAATCAAGGTATCCTTATCTCTTCGACATACCAGGTACGTACCCTAATTTCGAGGGCGAAATTTCATAAGAAGGGGAGGTTGTAAGACCCCAACTTTTATAAATAAAGATAAATTTTCTATAAATATCATTTTTGAATATTATGGAGTTAATTTGATATAATGTTATAGTTGTGGGTAATATTTATAAATTTTGTAAAGTACGCAAGTTGTTATATAATATTTGATTGGTCGGGGAATATTCGTTTTAACAGGAAATATTCGTACAACGACACAATCATTGGTGGACCCCACAACAGAATTATTGTCGGATTGAGAAAACGACAAAGATAGTTTATTAAAAATAACGGCAGAAGTTTTACCATTGTTACTGTTGAACTACTCGGTAGTAAAAGTACAGTAATACGTGTGGTTGCATAGTAGCACACGGTATTGATTATTAATGCTTATGTGAGAAGTCACTCAGTTTGATTCCATTATTGTCAGTTAATAATATGAATTATTTAGCGATAATGACGTTTTGTTTTATTCGTATTATTAACGTAATAAAACAGAAACATCTTTTTATATAAAACAAAATACTTTATTAAAGTTATTCTATAAATAGAATATATTATATTTTATTTAAAAGATTTTTCTTTAAATATGGACCGTCAGATTAAAGTAATCAATCTGGACCGTTCATGGATTAGTTACTATGCATTCTATTTTTCTATAAATAGCAGTTCATTCCTTCATTATTTCTTACGAATTCACTGAACTCTAGAGATAGAAACTATAGAGAGAAACTATAGAGAGAGAGAAGAAGAGTATTCTGCTACTTAACTACTTCCTTACTTCAGCTCTTCTTTAAAACGGTAAGGGGTGTTATTCTTTCTTATTCATGAAGAGAACTGTTGTTATTCCATTTCTTATTATTCTGTTGGAATAACCTGTATACGTGGTCTACCCTATACTTGGTGACATTCTGCTATTATTCTGTTGGAACATCCTGTCTGTGTGTTTTACACCGGACCTGGTTCCGTTTTTGTTATTATTCTGTTGGAACATCCTGTCTGCGTGTTTTACACCGGACCTGGTTCCATTATTTATTATTCTGTCGGAATATCCTGTCTGTGTGTTTTACACCGGACCTGGTTCCATTATTTATTATTCTGTCGGAATATCCTGTCTGTGCGTTTACGCCGGACCTGGTTCCATTATTTATTATTCTGTTAAGAATAACCTGTCTGTGCGGTCTATCGCATGCATGGTGATTTCTTTTGTTATTTCATTCTTTATTGTACTCAGTTGGTTAAGTTTTGACTTCTATACTCCATGAAATTTGTGGAATATCCTTGATAATTGCGTTTCATCTAGTATCTATTCATGAAAATATTCTCCTGATCATTCTTGAATCTTACTCCACAAAGTAGTATCATGTTGACAATTTGAACGTTGTTAATTCTTGGATAAATTAATTCTTGAACTTGTTTTATTGAATTCTTATATCATTGTCATCATCCTCATGTTTATAAAATATTGAAAGTCATCTGTGGCCTGTAGTGCATAGATGGACTTGGTATGATTATGACCAGGGATTATTCGGTATAATCATGACCGTAATGTTACAAATGATGTGGTAAAAGTCCTCATTGGCCCGTAGTGCATTGATGGACAGTTGTTGGCATGATCATGACCATTAATGAATATACGAATATCCTTGGCCGTAGTGCAGGGGTGATTCGATGATGTGGATTATTTTATTAAGCTGAGTCTCAGCGATCACAGTGTTGGAAAATCTTTTAAATCATAAAAGATAGTAGAGTTTATCTTCTACTTGACTCTTTTAATGGATTGCTTGTTCCGCTGCAGTTAAACTAGATGTCTATTGTATTTTATCAGTTTAATATTGTTGAAGGCTAATGATAATTTATTCTGCATTATCTTAGTCATAATATTTCTTACTGGGCTAGTTGAGCTCACCCTTTCTTTCACTGTTCTCTTCAGGAAATGAGAACGTAGCTGGGGCAAGTCGGGGAACGGAGTGATGGTCCGAATGATAGTATTAGTTAGTAGTCCTCACTATTCTATGTAATGGTGTGTTAATAAATGTAACGAGGACTCCTTTTGAGTATGAATACTCTCTAGAAGATAATATTTGTATTCAAACTCACAGTTTATGTTTTGTCGTATTGTACACGACAGTTGTATTAGTAAGTTGTATTTGTATTCTGTACTATGTATCTGACGACCCAAGATGGGTGATGTATACCTAATTTTGGGGGCGTCACATCCAGAGCATCATCTTGATGCTTCTTGTAAGCATTATGCTCCGCACGTGGTGCAGTGACAGCCGGTGCTGCAGGAATGGGCTCATCAAGGACATATAGCTTACGCTCTTGTTTGAGGACAATCCTCAAGTTCCTGTGCCAGTCAAGGAAATTAATCCCACTCAGCTTGTCCTTCTCAAGGACTGATCGTAGTGAAAGACTACTTGTGTTGTTGTTGTTGTTTGCCATTGATATCTACAATTTATAAGTGCCAAAATAATAAGTCAAATTGCAGAGTTGATATTATGTAATTGATAATAGTACATTCAAAATATACCTCCCACTATTTTATTCAAATTAATAGCCCTCACCATTAATTCGGAAAATATTTTCTATTAAATCTTTCTAGTGAGCCAAGATCCATATTTCATTATGACTTAAGTTAGCTTTGGCTAATCTCTTAAAACATAATTATTTAGGTAGACAACCCTTTGTCAATTATATCATATATAACTCCTGGATAGTTTGGTAAACAACAATTGTTTTTAGTCCATCTAATGGTACCTACCAAACTCTATGCCTCTAAGTCCACAATCCTATTGAGATAACTTAGTTAAGTCGGCCCCAATGATTTTAACAGTTTGGATATCACAATTATCCTATCGCATCTTACCTAGATAAATAGGGTACTTTGCTTTGGCAAACCTACATCTATTGATCAAGGTCTTGATGAGTGTTATTCATTGGAAGGCATCTGATTTAGACTTAATAATTTAATGAGGGATTAATTTAGATCTCACCAATTTTAATCTTATTAAGCATGCACATTATTTATCATATCATATCGCATACAAGCATAAATAAAGTGCAAAATTAAATGTGTCACAGTTATGGCCCAATCCACTGTCAATCTTTTCAAGCTAATGAAAGATTGAAGGTCAATCTAAGGTGGTAAAAGATCTTAAAATAAATAGCCTCCTTGGATCTTCCTCAAGCATGTGCCTCCTCTCCATCTTGACATCTTCATCAATTACAGATTATTACATGACATAAAGAAACCTCGAGTTACATTCGAGGGGATTTAGATGAGAAGAGAATATTACATCAGAATTTATAGAAAGGCACGACATGCAAGCCGTATTTCAAAACCAAAAACCACTAACCTATGGGTCAAAAGGCCATAACTGTGCACCATGCATATCACAATAAGCACATAACAATTTATATATAATTAAAAAAAAACAATATATAACATATAGGGGACACGACCATCGTGCGCTACGACGGGGGGGTCCAAGGGGGGGACACGACCATCATATAATACCAGTTTCGATTTAATCATATTAAAATGAATAACAGTGCACCCAGAATTTATCATATATTTCCAGTTTCGATTAATCATATTAAAACGATTCTTCATGTTTCTAATCCGATTAGAACAGTTATATTGTTATTCCATCGATTAAAGATACGATTAACAGTATCATCATATATATTACCAGAATACACAAACAACGGAATATCATATATTCAATTTCATATCGGTAAACATGCATCATCATATATCATATATATCGAATACAATTAAAACACGTAATCTGAATTAATCGTTTCGCAAGTAGCTCTGATACCACTGTAGGGTTTCGGCACAGAAACGCACAGCGGAAATTAAAATTTTAAAGCAATTTTCGAAACCCTAAAACAGGATCCATGCGAAAAATCAATTAATTAAGAGGTTTAGAGATTATACCGAATATGAAAACGAGAATCTGAAATCGACTGCGCCTCGAATCTCCAACGCAATACAAACCGACTGCGTCTCTACGGTATCCACACGAACGCTCCGCGAATCGTCTTACGATCTGCAGAAGAAGGAATCGCGGTACTAGCCACCAAGGATGAGGATTTTCGGAACTGTTTTCTCTAGTCTCTCTCTAAGAGCGGCTAGGGTTTTGTTTTGACGTAAAACCTAAAGTCTGATATACATCATATATATAGCAGTCAGGAGGAATTAATCAAAACCTAATATTATTAAAATCTGAATTTATATATATCTTAATTAAGTCTTACTTAATTAATATACCTATATATAAATTATCCTATTAATTTAAATTCGTAATTTAAAATTATATCAATCATATTGACATATTTAAATCTTTACAATTTAAATTAATTTTTTTTTATTACGTTCTTTGTGTGTGACCCTATAGGTTATTATTACGTTGGCAATAACCTTAAAATCATATTATAAAGTTATAAACAGTGAGCGGCATCTAGTAATGCATCACTGCTACCCAAGTAATAATAAGATCGATGATTCGATGCAACCTTTTCGTGACCAATGTTTCAATGTAATTTAATCCTTTTAACCTTAATATCCTAGATTAAACTCGAGTCATGGAATGTGTCATACTCTTCATAATTTAATCTGAGTTTTCTTGATCAATGAGTAGACTATATGAAACAAATCACTATTTGAGCATGGCCATGCATTTCATAGTCCTACTCAATCAAGAGGCCTATGGATATCACCTATAAAATATAGGATGGTTAAATTCCATCTAGATCACTCATATTACTCACACGATTCATAATGAACCCAATAATCACCTTTATAGTCCACCCTATTAAAGGTGACATTTGATGATATCAAAGTACATAAATTCTCGTGTAGTAATATAGCGGTTTCAGGTCGGAGGACCATTACATCATTGTCACTATGAGAATTGCTAATGACACTTCGCATAATGCTCCATATAGAATTCTCATGGTGGGTCTGTCCAGTACATTGTTCTCTAACATGTACCTATGCATTGACTTAATATCTCATATATTTATGACCAATGAGATTTTGTCATCAGTCAATCCACATACTAGTCTCAATGCATCATTGTTGTCCCATCAACAATGATACTCGACTAGGGACATTTAAGAACAATGATACTAATTGTAATTATATAATCTCATGTTCAAGTCACATACTTGAAACTATATAATTTGTATCACTATTTTAAGAAATTTTATTATGTTAACAATTATATTACGCAGTAATTAAAACCATAATAAAATCATTTATTTATTCAATCAACAATAATATCAAATGTTAAGCAATTATATTAAATAATTGGCCTCTAGGGCATAAACTCTAACAGCGCCGTCGTATGAATATTTCCCGACAGTAAGAATATTCCACGACCAACCGAATATTTCCCGACAACAATGAATATTTTATAACCACTTGCTTATTTAAAAATATTTGCGCGTTTGTACCCATAACTAATCACATTAATCAAATCAACCCTTACTATTTTAAAATAATAAATAGAGGAAATTCAATTTCATTTATAAAAAGTTGGGGTCTTACATACGTGTTGGGTGGTTAGGGCTGTTTAAAAAAGATGCAATGTTTATCCTAATAATTGGGCTTTGGTCCAATACACACTATCGCAACTTAACTTTTTTTTTTTTAAGTTTTAACTTGCATAAAATTTGGTACACATAGTTTTTTTTAGATTAATTTATTATATATAACATGTTTATATTATATTAAGAATATTATCTTGAGACAATAAGTAAATTAATTTTTAATTGTAAATGTCTTTATTCGGAGAAAACATAATATTTATGTTATGACAAAATACATAATTTCTAATGTATTTTCAAAGGAGTTAATTAATGAATGTAAAAAAAGTTAAAAATATTTATTATTTAAAATTTGATATTGGGCTTTTGATCCACTTATGATTACTTTGATAGCGTTATAATTGTAATTGTGAGTTCTTAATTGATGTATTTTGACGATGTTCAAAATTTTCAAAATTGACTGGATGCCGTCAATTCTAATAGCCATTGCCAATTGATAAAGTTCCTCAATGAATTTTAATTGCTTTGAAAATTGAGACCTTACTTCTAGAAAATTGATGTCACTGTTTTCATATGTGTTGCAATCAACCAGTTGGTTCTGATTATTGGTGTTCTTGCCGATAACGTGTTGCCTTGTGCATTGAGCCATGATTCTCTGGTCGATATGCATTGGGTCGCTAATATACTTTCTATTTTTTTTTTCAATCTGGGTCAAAGACCTTAACTCCACTCCCTCGCCGCTGTAATCTACACGTCGTTGTTCCGGACCTCCGGTAGCCGCCCTCAAATTTTGTCCCCTCTCAAATTTTGTTCTGGTTCCGCTACTGCGTTCGGAAGTGGTTAGTATGAAGTTTATTTTTGGGTAAGTTAGTCAATTGACCAATAGAATACTGACACGCAGACAATGTTGTATGTGTGTAAGTATTCTATTGACCAATTGACCAATTTACCAAAAAAATAACTTCATGCTAACCGGATCCAGCAGGTTCAATTGAATTAAAGTGAAAAAAATTGATAGTTTAATGACCTGATTGGAAAAAATTGAAAGATCAATCACTGAAATGAAAAAAGGTTAATAATTTAAAATAGTAATTTATATTAAAGCCTTTTTTAAAGATTAAATTATAAAGTAAAATGCAAAAAAGACCCTTGTATTATATGAATATTTGAATATTGCACCCATTTTTTTAGTCAATACAAAACAACCCATTTACTATTTGAAAATTTAGATTGTGAACCCTATTATCCCTTTACTATATGAAAATTTGAATTGTGAACCATATTATGTCTTGTGGCGTTGACTTGTGCACATGACACGTTGACATGTCAGTTTAAAACATTTGGACTAAAAATATCTATTCTCTCAAGATTTGAAACTAAAACCTCACTCTCAAAACTAACAAAATATTTGATTACCAACTAAGTTAAGAATATTAATGTTACCGCTTAAAAAATTATTAATAACATTAATAGTATTAATACAACTTATTAGTTATTAGTAATATTATTAATAAGTTGTTAATAATTACTAATTAGTTATTAGTAATTCTCTTTAATATGGTTTTACTTCTTAGTTAAATATAAAATATATTATCTTAATAATATTATTTATTAAGTATTAAGATATATTAATATTATTAATAATATCAATATACTTACAATATTATTGTTATTAATAAACATTAACGCTAATGAAAAAATAAGATAATTTTGACAAAAAGAAGATAAATTCAATTTTTTTTTTCTCTCCGTTTAGTTTCTCAAGTAAGAACAGTGAAAAGAGTCAAGATCGGCAATATCCAAATCTATAATAATAAAATAAAATCTAAATTTATAATAATAAAATAAATTATTAAAACAGAAAGAGAGAGAGAGGGACAAAAAAAATAAAAAAATTTCGTTAGATCGTGTTTTCAAACACAGATAATTACTAATATCATTATAATACAATAGTCACTTTTATATTTTACTCTTAAATTATATATCATCAATAATATTTGTAAACGAATAGCGTCCTTAATGTCAACAATTATACAACCACTAAAGTACTAAACAACATAAATCTATTCGTACAGCCAACTGTAAGGTAGCTGTCCAGAGCTTCCTCTTGCATTTTTACCCCCTAATTGACAGCTACTTGACATGACACAAACTGACCTTTTATTATCAGTTGAACTTGAACAAAATGTGTACTATTTCGAATGTAAAATTTGTAAAGATTATTTAGAGTTTTTGGGTGAAATGATACTATTCTAGTCCTCTTCCCAACTCCCAAGCAACAAATTTTAGGTTCGATTCTCCTTAAATTTAGTAAAAATAAAAATAAAAATTATAATTTTATTTAGATTTAGATTTAGCCTTAAATATAATACAGAATAATTTAAGGATGCCGATATACTAAAACAATAATTATGTGTCAGAGTAATATACTAAAAACTTTAAGTGTGTTATTTGAAATAATTATAAAAATATCGTTAAATATATATTATTCTAATAGCATAAATGTTGACAATATCAATCACCTAATTTAATAGTGGTATTGTTATAAAAAATTATGGTGACAAAATTTAAAAAGAAAATTGTTAAATTCACAACAGAAAATATTATTTTCACAACAAAAGTATCACTGTAGATCCTATTGCGACAGTTTTTACCGTCGTTATACATCTACAACGATATTTTTATTGTGAAAATAATAAAAAATATTGTAAATTTAACAATTCTCTAAAAATATTTTATCATTTGAATTTAGAAAACTCCTTTTTTTATTCAAAATTATTATTATTTTGTTAATTATCTTGTCGGTGCATAAAACAGTGGAATCCCCCACCCATTGTTATCTTTAGGTAGCTCGCATCGGTTGCCACCTTTCTTTATCACACGGATTTCACAAAAATCCACAACTCTCTTTCATTCCAAAAATTAAAAAAAAAATTAAAAAAAGATAAAAGTCTTGATATAAGATGAGCACTTGATTAGAGAGAAGAAATAGAACATAAAAAGATCGCTGGAATCCGCCATTTTCTTCTTGTCTTTGAGATACTCCACCAAACACCCAAAACAATGCATGCCAAAACTGATTCAGATGTCACCAGCCTCGCCCAATCTTCACCTACAAGGTCCCCGAGACGGCCCGTTTACTACGTCCAGAGCCCATCCCGCGACTCCCACGATGGAGATAAGACCACCACGTCGTTTCAGTCATCGCCGGTGCTCAGCCCAATGGGATCCCCACCCCACTCTCACTCCTCCGTGGGCCACCACTCCCGTGAATCCTCCTCCAGCCGCTTCTCCGGATCAATGAAACCCGGATCTCGTAAGATTTCCCCGAACGACGGCGGATTAGCCGGACGACCCCACCGGAAAGGCCAGAAGAAAATCGACGTCATCGAAGAAGAAGGGCTTCTCGACGATGATGAGTCGCAAAAGGGTCTTTCCCGTCGTTGCTATGTCCTTGCTTTTGTTCTGGGTTTCTTCGTTCTTTTCTCTCTCTTCTCCTTAATCTTATGGGGTGCCAGCAAACCCCAAAAACCAAAGATTTCCATGAAGGTTAGTAACTTCAATTTTTTGCAAAATTGAATGAATTTTAACGAAATTAGAAGCACATTATGAAATGGGTACGTGTTGAATTTCATTTGCAGAGTATAAAATTCGAGAATTTCGTGATTCAAGCTGGTTCAGACAGTACAGGAGTAGCCACTGACATGGTTACAATGAATTCAACAGTTAAACTCACTTTTCGCAACACTGCTACATTTTTTGGGGTCCATGTCACATCAACTCCTCTAGATCTCTCCTACTCTCAAATCACTTTTGGCTCCGGATCGGTAAGTTCCCCAAAATTTGGTATTTATTTACAAGTACTAATCTGAAATTTGGTATTAAATGCATGATTTTGTGGTATTGGGTTTTTGCAGATTAAGAAATTTTATCAATCGAGAAAGAGTCAGAGATCGGTGAGTGCATCGGTGGTAGGGAATAAGGTTCCGTTATATGGAAGTGGGGCGAGTTTGAGCAGTTCAACCGGAGCTCCTTCGGTGCCGGTGCCACTGAAACTGAACTTTGTGGTCCGATCAAGCGCTTATGTTTTGGGAAAACTGGTTAAACCAAAATTCTACAAGAAAATTGAGTGTTCAGTTGTTTATGATCCAAAGAAACATAATGTGCCAATCTCATTAAAGAACTCCTGTACATATAATTGAATGATGGAGCAGAGAGAGAATTTGTTTCTATATTTGAATAGATTATTACAGCTAAGGCGAGGTGATTTTTCCTTAGGGTGGTCGAAGTTTGGATGGAATTGTTTTTGGTTGCCCGGGTGACTGGAAAACAGGGACAGGGTGACTTTTGTGTCATTATAATGTCAGGAACATAGATTTATTTTTTTTATATAGTAGTAGCATTATTTTTATTTTATTTTTCAAATTGTTTATGTTTGATTTATTATTAAAAATGGCATAATAATTTTACAATGAATGTAATAATACTTTAATTTTATTATAAGTAGAGTGGATAAATAAAAAAAATAATTTGGTTATTATTTTGGAAATCGATATTTTTATATGTATTTTTAATATTTTTATATATATTTTTAATATTTTTATATTCTCTTCAGCATTTAGTGGATAAACATATAAAAATATTAAAAACGAGTATGAAAATTTTACACCCTTGTCATTTTTTATTAATTTTATAATCCGCTCGATATACGTGACAACCTTTGGATTAAGCCAGTGATATGAAATTGGATTTGAATCACATGCATGAAGAAGACTTTTAAAGTTTGGTAATGGAGACCCCTTGTTCCGTGTTTGGCACACGGGAATAAAGCTAGGTTACATTACAAATCCCTTCCCATTTCATCATTACAGGTTTGATCGTGTTACAATTTCATCTTTCATAATTTAATTTTTTTCTTTTAATTCTACCCCTAAAATTAATAAAAATTATGTTTTATTTTTATAATTATTGTACACACAATACGTGTGTCACGGAAGACTAGTACTTATAAAGAGAGAAATAACACATTGGAAAAAAAAACAACCCATTTTTTTTAATTAATTTTTTGTTTAAACAATTATCAAAGTTAGTAAATAGCAATTTTACATGGTGACGGAACCAGAATATTTTTAGAGGGATCAAAATATATCAATAAAAAAAATTATTTATTGACGCTTGCAGTGCTTCTTTTAAATTTATTTTGGCCAATTATAATATTTCATAACATCCTATTCTAACCATTGTAAACTTTTGAGCTGTGAGTCGAATAATTTTAAATGTGTATGTATATATATATATTAATGTTATCCGAACTATGATATTATTAATCAGATTTAAAATTTTTTAATTAACTGATTAGTTATTTTTATTGATAAATTAAAAATTATAATATATTTTAGTCGGGCCTGAGTCGAACACCACCGGTTGGAACTCGACTAGTTTAACTAAACAAGTTTATGTCTTATTCAAGCCGGACCAATCTGCTCGATTTGTTTACGGACCTAAACATGCTTATAGGCTTTACAAACATTAAAATTGGAGTAAAAACAAAATCAGAGTAAAGTGGACTACAACTTTTCAATCAAATCAATCAAGAATGAGCACTTTTATTAAATTCTTTTTTTCTTTTATATACTTTCTAATTTATAAAATCGAGAGTTTCATTATAAAATTTACACATGAACCGATGAAAAATATATTGTTATTTATTTGTGCTTTTAAAAATAATAGGTTTTTTTTTATTTAATTGTGTAATATGATAGTAATAAAATTATAATGATGAGTTTAAGGATCTATTATCTCTGTTTTTAAAAGGATAATTAAAGATATAAATTTTATATATATAAAAAGATGAAATAAAATATATAAAGTGAATGGTAATTAAGATAGTGTTTGATTAGATCTGAAAGTCTCTTAAAATCCCTCTATCTAATTCGTTAAGAGGTTGAGTTTGCTTGGTAAAAAAAAATTTCCTCCGATTTTAGAGGCATTAGCCTCTAATTCACTAGTGAGAAAATCATGTACAAATCATTAAGAGTTGTCTTTTAATAAAAAATTTTAAATTTATGAACAAAAATAGGTTCAATAATATTATACTTCTCCATTCCAAATTCTAAGATCGTTATTATTTTAAGTCAATTTTAAATATTTTTAAAATTAAAATTGAGATGATTAAAAATTATGAAATAATAAATCTTATAATGAGTATTACATTTCTAAAAATTTCCAATATTCATTATTGTATGAATTAAAATAAAGAAATTCATGTCAATTATGAATTTAAACATATTTTAAATTGAGTTTAAAAAGTCAATTATAATTTTATATTTTAAAATAGAGGAAGTATAATTCTATTTTGGGTTAAGTTCAGATGACCACATGGGGTTTGAACGGTTTCCTACTTAACCACCTGTAGTCAGTAAAGCTACATTTAAACTCTTAACTTTTTGAGTTGAAGTGAATAATTGTTTTCTGTCATAACTCTGTTACTTACATTGGATAAAGACTTAATTACCCTCCTTATAAATAAAGGACAGATGAGATATGCTAGCAAGTCAAACCAGGTTAGACATTCATAACCGCCATAAAATCTGGAGTTAAAATATTTTGGGGAGCTTGGGATTCAGCACAAATTACCGAGTATGAGCTTTTTATTCCCTTGTACAAAATCATTCCCGGCTACATTGACTAAAGAAAATTTTAACTGCTTCCCGATCCTAATTACTTGGTTGCAATTCTCTACTTTTCTGAAAGGCATTTTAATAGCAGGCTTGGTCGCCTGCTTCCAATGAAAGGCATTTCTGAAAGGCATTTTCTGAAAGAATTGAAGAGCTTGCTCAACACAGCCATGGATTGCCCAACCCCATATTATAGAGGTCCAAGTCCGGATGTCCTTATCTTTTGTCATGGAAAAGACCTGAGTTGCAGACTCTATAAATCCACATTTTGCATACATGTCAATTAAAGCAGTTCCAACAGCTCTGTCCAACTGAAAGCCACTGCTCCAAGCATAACAATGAATCCTAACTCCTGTATCAATGGCTCCTGCTTTCGCACAAGCTGAAAGTGCAGAAACAAAAGTAAGCTCATTAGGCCTCACACCCTCCACCAACATTCGAGAAAACATAGACAAAGCCTTTTTGAAGTATCCATTATGCGAAAACCCAGTGACCATCACAGTCCAAGGAACCACATTCCTTTTTGGCATACGATCGAAAAACTCAGCTGCTCGGTCAACCTCTCCATTCCTCATGAACCCATTAATTAAACAATTCCAAGACTCAACATTCCTCTCCGGCATTGCGTCAAATATCTCCACAGCTTTTCCCAAGTCTCCCAACTTTACAACACCCATTTATCAATACATTCCATAACAACACACTCCCTAGCTTATTTCTTTCAGGACTTTCATCAAACAACTGTAAAGCAAAACCCAATAACTTAACTTTAACATACATATCAACCAAAGAAACTCGAACAAATGAATCAAACTCAAGACCCCTTTTCAAAATCTCACCATGAACCATCATACCAGCTCTACCCTCAATCAAACCCGCACTCGATCTGAGAACAAACGGATACGTGAGCCGATCAGGTCGAATATTTAGCCTCAACATGTAAACAAAATGGGAAATTGAGCTCTCAAAACAAGAATTATTTGTTAGTGCTCTAATTAAAGCATTGAAGACAAACAAATTGGGATTATGGAAATGACTAAAGATTGAAAGCGCATAATTTATGGATTTATGTAAAGAACATGAAGAAATGAGTTGGGTCACGACCCAACTGTTTAAAGAGTGGTTGTGGCGTATGATTTGTGTGTGGATTTGCTGGAGTTTCTGGGTGTTTTTGGAGGCATGAATGAGAGATACCAATTGGGTTTCAGTTAGTGTGATGATTCCATGAGAGGAATGAGGAGCTGCTTTCTTGGATGAAGTAAGGGCAAAAAAGCCCTAAACACCAACCCCTAACCCACAACACATCATCTTCTTCAAACCCCATATACGACCAAGGTTGAGCTCCCGGTTTCACTCATCGCTCCTCCAAAGACCGAGGGCGGAAATACGGCGGAGGAGAAAGGAGACCGTGGGTTTGAAGGTCAAAGGGAGAAGAAAAACATAGGAATGTCTTTTAAAAGTCGAGAGGAAGAAGGGGTATTTCAGTCTTTTTTTAATCGTTAAAGTCCCTTTTCACGCGTTTTTGGCATCTGACGTACATGTACAGTTAAATTAGATGGAAAATATGACGTTTTCACTTTAACTAAAAAAATTAAGAATTTAAATGTAGCTTTACTGACTACAAGTGGTTAAATGAGAAACCGTCCAAACCTCATGTAGTTATAATAACTTAACCCTTCTATTTTTGAACTATTATGTTATGTTGTTATTCTATTAATCATAATACATTTTTTTTATCTAATGTAGTACTAATCATATTAACTTTGATAACTAATATGTTTTACAAATATTAGTCAGCAAATAATTTTTTAAGTTCAGAGATATATTATTTATTTAAATCTTAATTATTTAATTTTATCAAATGAAGTACCATTCAAGTCATTTAATGAGTTCATTTAATATAAAAAAATAAAAAAAATACTTATTATTTCCTCCGTCCCTATTTAAATGACGTTTTAGAATTTTTTATTTATCTTTAATTAATTGACATTTATTTAAATCTAAGAAAATTAATGATAATTTTTTTAAAATTATTTTTTATTATTCTACCTATTTTTTCGATACTTTAAACTCTTAAACTATAATAAATTATTAATTTAAAAATATTATAGATAATTGAGTATTATATTTAATATTTTTTAATTATTATTTTAATTCTTATATCCAGAAAGTAATTTAAATAAGGACGGAGGGATGCAAATCTTGTTGGGAACCGGATCCCTATTTGGAATTTGCTTAATCTAAGCCAACAGTACAGTACTGATTACAAACGAACAACGTTTCGGTCCATTTCATAGCTCAAACAACTTGGCACAAATCACAAGATTTGATCCGAAATAAATTCAAGAAATCTGGTGACCAACATAGAGATAAATCTCGCAACAATACATAATAAAATCAAACCAAACGGAACTAATTAACATTTAATATCACAAACTATATATTCGAAACACCCCCAAAACACTGAAATAGGATTACGTCTTTCTTCATCTTCTGCAACGGGTTATAGCAGAGCAGCCTCTAGTATAAGGATGAGCAGGGCCACTAGATCTGTAACAATTATGCGTATAATACGACCTTCCGGACCGAGCCGGGCACGGAATCCTATTCGCAGAGAGCGCTCCATAGGAAATATAATAGGGCATTGATCTCCAGTACAGAGATCTCCGGTCCATTATTTTACTCTCAATCCCTTCTTCTTGGTCTTCGTCAAGCTCCAGCTCTATGCCGTTGTAGGTAGACGCCGTTGCCGGCCATTGAAGGGCGCCGACGGTGAGCTTGAAGCCGGAATCGGAATCGGAATCGATTTGAGCTGCTTCAACAAGTGGGTTATTTTTCTGAGAGATGAAGACAATGAGGAGAAATAAGAGCATGAGAGGGGCGGATGGAATAGCCATGGATTGGTGGGTGGTTTTGATAAGCGTGAGCTTTAGTTTTGATAGGTTGAGGGGAGAGTAAGAGATAGGGGAGGTAATGGGAACAAGTCACATGGAGATGGAAGTAATTATGCGCCGACCCCAAAGCTGTCTGGAGATAGACAGCTAGCTACACGGCTTCTTGCTCGCTGCTGCCTTGATTGATGCGGCTCCCTATTTATAAATTGTTTCATTATTAGTATGTATTTTCTGGATTTACCTACCAAATAGTTATGGCTGTTTACCTAGCTGGTGTAATTGTAACTACTGTAAAAATGTAAAGTTACTGCACCAGAATGTTGAAGTTTTTTTTTTTTTTTTTTGATATGAGGATTATGTGATCTTACGGTCGATCAGTCTTCTAACCCGTACAAGATTTTCGAAACAGACTTACGTCTACGGTTTGTAATTAAGCCAAACGGAGAAGTTATGTTGATGTTTCTACAAACATAAAATTTATGGCAACCGGAATAAAAAGAAGATGATCATAAGGTAGGGTTTTTGATATCTCTTTTGTAGTGTTTATTTTTAGATTGGGTGCGCCCGGAATTAAGATTTGAGCAATCTCTATATCTTTATTGTTTTTTGATTTTTTTTGAATGGATTACTTATGCTTCTTGCGTGTGATTTTTATTCGAATTTCGTAATTTTTTTCCTTTCTCACCATTTTTGGGATATCAAGCGTGTAGGAAGATAATATTATTAAGCTAAATGTCTTGGAAGACAACATTTTTCTTTATTTGATTTCTATTCAAGAAAACTTGATTTCAAGTGAGTTTCTCCAGCATTATGTATAGTCCGAAGGAAAGTGATTATTAATTTTGGTCAATTGATCAATACAGCGTCAACATAGGTCGGAATGTGATTTCTCTCTGCGCGTCAGCACTGCATTAGTCAATTGACTAACTTACCATGAAGTTAATTCATGGTAATCGACAATGTTTTAAAAATCTCCGCCTAGGCCCCAATCTCCCCGCCTAGGTGATAGGCTCCCCCTTGGTACCTCGCCTAGGCGCTAGGTTCTCCTGACGCCTCACCTAAGTCCAAGGCGGCAAAAAATTTCCTTCAAAAAATTAGGCGGGGCCTAAGCGAGGTCTAGGTAGAGAATTTTTTTTATTTTAATAACTTATCAAATCTGGTTTTGATATATTTATTTTTCTAATGATTTATCATATTCATAATACAGATCGTAGCATATCAAATCACAACAATTGAACAATATCAAGTCAAATGAATAATTTTATTATAATTGTAATTTTTTTAACTTACCAACTTTAAATTATATAAATGATGATACCTTTGTAATATTTAGTTTAATTCAATATAATTCTTAAATTTATATTTAGTTTTTTAAGTTTTAATATTGAATTAAATTTTTGAAATTTAAAATTTTATTATTTAATAGCAATCTTGTTTATGAATAAAACTAATACGTTAAAAATATGTTTGAACTTTGAACAATTGCATGTTTGTGTTTGAACTTTGACGTTAAAAATATGTTTGAACTTTGAACAATTGCATGTTTGTGTTTGAACTTTGACATTAACAATATGGATGTGTTTGAATTTTAAGCAAAGACATTTATTATCTTTATTATAAGTTATTTTGCTTTATATTATTGTTTTGGTTGGATAAATATAAGATAAAATATTACAATCGCCTAAAATAAAAAATCTCACTAGACCTCCTAGGCATTAGGTCCCATCCGACCACCTGTCTCCCTTCTAGCGTCTTTTCAAACATTGATAACCGAATCCAATATGAGCCATGAATCCATATTTTTGGATTAAGGTTTTCTTAGTAATATTTTTTTTTGCTTTTGCATAAAAAGTAAAACAAAAACAAAAAATGATTAGTACAAAACTGGAAGGGTGACTACATTTTGAATATAAATTGTGACTAGAACTTGGAATTATAAATTCTTTATTTTTATTTTTTTATCTTAAGAAAAATAGTAATTCGTCAGTTCTAAAATTTGAGAGATAATTTTTCTTTTTAAATTATAAAATTCTTATCATGTCATTATTTATATACAAAGTAAATTGAATATAATTATCAAGCCTGTAATACCCAGAAAAAAAAATGATAATAATAAATAACATATAAATTTATTTATTTATTTTTAATAGTTTAATTGGACTTTGCATTTTATTTGGGTCAAAAGTGGTCATTTAATTTATGTGGGCTAATAAATAGTGATGAATAAATTATTTAATAAAATTTGGGCCTTAATATTAATTGAACCCAATTAGAAGTTTATTAGAACAAGACCTCTTTATTAATAAGTACTAAACCTAATTTTCATACATCTGAACAAAGTGATGAAAAAAAAAAGATAGCAGCCGCATATACAAAAAAATAAAAAGAGGAAGAAATCTTGGCGACAGTGGTAAAGAGCAGAAAACAAAAAGGGTAGACTCTCTCGATTAAGATAATGTCAGTATGTGATCTCATTGCTTTAATTTATATCTCATGCAAACTCTAATTATGCACACAAACTAATAAACGAATTATAATGAATGAATTATTTTAATATTGATATCAATCACATCATATAGAGATGATTATGTATTGAATAAAATATGTAATAAATTAATTTTCATTACTGTACTTGACATCACTGGAGCAATGCTTTGGTTGAATAATCTATGAAATTATGTACATCAAATATAGAGACCAATAAGTTTTTGATTTAGAGTACATGACATTTAAAAGCATTCATGTTATATATATATACACACACACACACACATATAGTGTAGCAGGACTTTTGAAAGTCTCCACGTATTTATATAATAGGATTGCACATGCATTACTTTTGTAATCAAGATTTTTGAATAAGGCTTATTTTGGTAATTAATTATTAAAATATGTGATATGGTATTATGTAGGATTAATAGAGACTTTAAAATTAGAAATTTACAGAAATATAATATTGATAATAATAATTATTATTATAATAATTAATAATAATAATAATAAAATAAGTTTATTAAAGGTTTAAAGATGGAAGAATAATTTTACAAACACATTTATATTAATTATTATTTTGTTTAATTAGATCAAACGGAGGGAGTCTAAACGAGTAATATTTGGAATATAAATTTTGGAGTATTAATAATTGATATAAGGCGATGATTAAAGACATATTAAATAAATAGATTATGAATTTTTTTG
Source organism: Panax notoginseng (assembly GCA_016801055.1). Classification (NCBI taxonomy): domain Eukaryota; kingdom Viridiplantae; phylum Streptophyta; class Magnoliopsida; order Apiales; family Araliaceae; genus Panax; species Panax notoginseng. Next base: position 5,672,337 of record CM029021.1, on the reverse strand, counting down.
GAATTATTAGTTTGTATTATTTTTAATTTGAGGTGAATATGTATAGGTTGTGAATAACGTTTCACATTTGATATCGTTGGCATTTGAGGGTAAGATTTTGTGGAGTGTGCTATAAATGGTTTGAAAGTATCAGGTACGAATTTCGTACTCTTTCAGCGATACTCTTGTTAAATTTGATTTGTTCGTTTGTTTCCTTATTTCGAATTCTGTTATGATTTCACATAATTGTTTCCTGTGAAATAAATATAATAGTTTCATTTTAGAGTTGATACATATGACTCGTATTTGTACTCTTTGAATTATGTTATCATGTTTAGCACTATTTATTTTGATAATTGTAGAGCGGTACATGTTGCTACCTTCTTTTTGAAATCTTGTGACTAGAATTTGATTTGGTTCAACATGTACATATAGAACCCTTTTGTTGGTATTATGTCACATATGTTATGACATGATATTTTTGTTAGAATATACCGTAGGGTATACCTGAGTTATAACCACCTGTGGGGTACCACAAACATGTCGTCTTGGTACGAGAGGCATGACACTTTTCGTGGCAGTGTGATTAGTCCACGGCGTCTCCATTTTGGGCTCCGGAGTAAATGGGCCATTTGGTGTTTTGTTGTGAGAGGCGTATGGGTTAACCCTAGTTTTCTGTTCTGCGGATTGGTGATGTTGTGCCAAACACACCTATCCAATTTGCATACATTTGGATTCGCGGTCCAATGTGTGAGTGCCTGTGTGACATTATTTTGACTTGCCTGTGTGGCATCATTTGATTTGTCTGTGTGACATTATTTTGATTGCCTGTGTGGCATCATTTAATTTGCCTGTGTGACATTATTTTGACTTGCCTGGGTGGCAAGGTATATTTATGAGCTCACTCGGTATGAAATAAAACTCAACCATTTGATTCAGCCTATTATTTCATTGTATTAGTTTTGTTTGTTTCTGTTCAGTTCAATTCATTGAGTTAGTTACTTTAGTTCGTTACTTTTTTATTCTTCTATTGGTTTTGTCAATTCTGTTGATTCAGATATATTTCGTTCAGATCTTTGGAGATTATATTTTCTTCAGTATTTACACTTGAGGCTTTGTTCAATATTTTGTCTAGGTTATTTTCTTATATCAATTGTATATCTTTTATATATCTGTACTCGTACTGGGCAATTGGCACATGATGTGTTTTCTTTCGACAGATTTGCAGGGGTGATTCAGGGCTAGTGTGATGAGAGTATTGTCTTTGACCATCTAGGTTGATTCAATTTTTTTTACTTTTTATTATTTTTACTCTTGTTGAAAAATTGTATTTAGTACTTCATTGATGGATATCATTTGTGACGCCCCCAAAATAAGGTATACATCACCCATCTTGGGTCGTCAGATATATAGTACAAAATACAAATATAACTTACTAATACAACTGTCGTGTACAATACGACAAAACATAAACTGTGAGTTTGAATACAAATATTATCTTCTAGAGAGTATTCATACTCAAAAGGAGTCCTCATTACATTTATTAACACGCTATTACATAGAATAGTGAGGACTACTAACTAATACTATCATTCGAACCATCACTCCGTTCCCCGACTTGCCCCAGCTACGTTCTCATTTTCTGAAGAGAACAGTGAAAGAAAGGGTGAGCTCAACTAGCCCAGTAAGAAATATTATGACTAAGATAATGCAGAATAAATTATCATTAGCCTTCAACAATGTTAAACTGATAAAATATAATAGACATCAAGTTTAACTGCAGCGGAAAAAGCAATCCATTAAAAGAGTCAAGTAGAAAATAAACTCTACTATCTTTTATGATTTAAAAGTTTTTCAACACTGTGATCGCTGAGACTCAGCTTAATAAAATAATCCACATCATCGAATCACCCCTGCACTACGGCCAAGGATATTCGTATATTCATTAATGGTCATGATCATGCCAACAACTGTCCATCAATGCACTACGGGCCAATGAGGACTTTTACCACATCATTGTAACATTACGGTCATGATTATACCGAATAATCCCTGGTCATAATCATACCAAGTCCATCTATGCACTACAGGCCACAGATGACTTTCAACATTTTATAAACATGAGGATGATGACAATGATATAAGAATTCAATAAAACAAGTTCAAGAATTAATTTATCCAGGAATTAACAACGTCCAAATTGTCAACATGATACTGCTTTGTGGAGTAAAATTCAAGAATGATTAGAAGAATATTTTCATGAAAAGATACTAGATGAAGCGCAAATATCAAGGATATTCCACAAATTTCATGGAGTATAGAAGTCAAAACTTAACCAACTGAGTATAATAAAGAATGAAATAACAAAAGAAATCACCATGCATGCGATAGACCGCACAGACAGGTTATTCCAACAGAATAATAAATAATGGAACCAGGTCCGGCGTAAACGCACAGACAGGATATTCCGACAGAATAATAAATAATGGAACCAGGTCCGGCGTAAACGCACAGACAGGATATTCCGACAGAATAATAAATAATGGAACCAGGTCCGGTGTAAAACACACAGACAGGATGTTCCAACAGAATAATAATAAAAACGAAACCAGGTCCGGTGTAAAACACACAGACAGGATGTTCCAACAGAATAATAATAAAAATGGAACCAGGTCCGGTGTAAAACACACAGACAGGATGTTCCAACAGAATAATAGAAGAATGTCACCAAGTATAGGGTAGACCGCGTATACAGGTTATTCCAACAGAATAATAAGAAATGGAATAACAACAGTTCTCTTCATGAATAAGAAAGAATAACACCCCTTACCGTTTTAAAGAAGAGATGAAATAAGGAAGTAGTTAAGTAGCAGAATACTCTTCTTCTCTCTCTCTATAGTTTCTCTCTATAGTTTCTCTCTCTAGAGTTCAGTGAATTCGTAAGAAATAATGAAGGAATGAGCTGCTATTTATAGAAAAATGAATGCATAGTAACTAATCCATGAACGGTCCAGATTGATTACTTTAATCTGACGGTCCATATTTAAAGAAAAATCTTTTAAATAAAATATAATATATTCTATTTATAGAATAACTTTAATAAAGTATTCTGTTTTATTACGTTTAATAATACGAATAAAACAAAACGTCATTATCGCTAAATAATTCATATTATTAACTGACAATAATTGAATCAAACTGAGTGACTTCTCACATAAGCATTAATAATCAATACCGTGTGCTACTATGCAACCACACGTATTACTGTACTTTTACTACCGAGTAGTTCAACAGTAACAATGGTAAAACTTCCGCCGTTATTTTTAATAAAATATTTTTGTCGTTTTCTCAATCCGACAATAATTTCGTTGTGGGGTCCACCAATGATTGTGACGTCGTACGAATATTCCCGACAAAAAGAATATTCCCCGACCAAACGAATATTTTAAACAACTTGCGTACTTTGCAAAATTTATAAATATTACCCACAACTATAACATTATATCAAATTAACTCCATAATATTCAAAAATGATATTTATAGAAAATTCATCTTTATTTATAAAAGTTGGGGTCTTACAACCTCCCCTTCTTATGAAATTTCGCCCTCGAAATTAGGGTACGTACCTGGTATGTCGAAGAGGTAAGGATACCTTGATTTCATTTCAGATTCTAACTCCCAAGTCATTTCCTCAACATCGTGGTTTCTCCACAAAACTTTGACTTGAGGTATAACCTTGGAGCGTAGAATATGTTCCTTCTTATCCAAGATTTGAACAGGAACTTCTTCATACGTCAAATCCTCCGCTATTTCGTCCGGTTCTAACTCAATAATGTGGTTCGGGTCTTCCACATATTTGCGTAACATGGATATGTGAAAAACGTTATGAACACGAGACATACTTGGCGGTAAAGCGAGTCTATAAGCCACAGTTCCTACTCGATCGAGGATTAAAAATGGACCGATGAATCGAGGATTGAGCTTTCCTCTCTTTTCAAATCTCGTAACTCCTTTCCATGGAGCAACACGTAAGAACACATGATCTCCTACATCAAATTCCACGTCCTTTCGATGAAGATCAGCATAACTCTTTTGTCGATCTTGTGAGGTTTTTATACGTTGTCGGATCGTTTGAATCTTTTCTGTAGTCATACGTACCAACTCCGTCCCAACAACGTTGCTTCACCCACCTCATCCCAGCATACTGGAGAACGACATTTTCTTCCATACAATGCTTCGAATGGAGCCATGCCAATACTTGCTTGATAACTGTTGTTGTAGGAAAACTCCACCAATGGTAAGAACTTGTCCCAACTTCCCTTGAAGTCAAGGACACAGAGTCTTAATAAATCTTCTAGAGTTTGAATAGTCCTCTCTGATTGTCCGTCCGTCTGAGGATGATATGCCGAACTAAATCGTAAATCCGTGCCCATAGCTTTTTGTAAACTAACCCAAAATCGTGAAGTGAATCTTGGGTCTCAGTCAGAAACTATGGATACTGGCATACCATGCAGTCTTACAATCTCGTTTATGTACATACGAGCAAGACGTTCAAGTGTATAAGTTTCTCGTATCGGTAAGAAATGAGCAGACTTGGTCAATCTATCAACAATGACCCAAATCGCATCAATACCTTGAGAAACCCTAGGAAGACCGGTAACGAAATCCATGGTAATGTGCTCCCACTTCCATTCTGGAATTTCAAGTGGTTGCAATGGACCTTTTGGTACTTGATGCTCCGCTTTGACTCGTTGACAAGTTAGACACCTTGAGATAAACAACGCTATCTCTCTCTTCATATTGCTCCACCAAAATGTATGACGAAGATCATGATACATTTTGGTACTTCCAGGATGGATTGCAAACGGTGTGTTGTGCGCCTCCATCATGATTTCATACTTTAAATCAGGGTTGTTAGGAACACAAAGTCTGGAGTTGACTCGAAGTATTCCTTCTTCATCGATTCTTGCTTCCGGCATAGCACCTTCTTGCACTTTCTTCCTCATACGCATCAGCTCCAGGTCTGTAGCTTGAGCAGCTTTAACTTTATCGATTAAAGTCGGTTCTACTCGTATATTCGCCATCATCACATGGGTCCCTGGAGTCTTTAACTCTATCTCCATCCTTTGCAAGTCACACAAAATGGGCCTTTGTGTTGACAATATTGCACTCGTACTTGCATATGATCTTCTACTCAATGCGTCAGCTACCACGTTCGCTTTTCCAGGATGGTATTGAATGGTATGATCATAATCTTTCAACAGTTCAAGCCAACGTCGTTGTCGCATGTTGAGTTCCTTTTGAGTGAAGAAATATTTGAGGCTTTTATGATCCGTAAAGATCTCCACCTTCTCCCCATACAAGTAATGCCTCCAAATTTTAAGTGCAAAGACAACAGCTGCCAACTCTAGATCATGAGTAGGATAATTCCTCTCATATTCCTTGAGTTGTCTTGATGCATAGGCTATGACTTTTCCATGTTGCATGAGAACGCATCCCAACCCTTTGCTCGAAGCATCACTGTAGATGACAAATCCCTCCGAGCCAGATGGTATTGTTAGAACAGGTGCTGAAATGAGTCTCCTCTTGAGTTCTTGAAAACTCTGCTCACATTCTTCGCTCCAACCGAACTTTGTATCTTTCCGAGTCAGCTGAGTTAATGGAGTAGCGATTCGAGAAAATCCTTCCACGAATCTCCGATAATAACCAGCTAAACCAAGAAAGCTACGTACTTCGGTCACTGATTTAGGTTGCTCCCAGCTTTGAATAGCTTCAATCTTTGCCGGGTCAACCGATATTCCACGACTTGATACTACGTGCCCAAGGAATGCTACCTCTTCCAGCCAGAACTCGCATTTCTTCAACTTGGCATAAAGTTTGTATTCACGAAGCTTTTGGAGTACCAACCTCAAGTGTTGCTCATGATCTTCACGGCTTTTGGAATAAACAAGGATGTCATCGATAAAGACGACCACAAAGTGATCCAAATATTCCTTGAATACCCTGTTCATCATATCCATGAAGGCAGCAGGAGCATTAGTCAATCCAAAAGGACATAACTAAGAATTCATAATGCCCATACCGAGTTCTGAAGGCAGTCTTTGGAATATCCTCAGTTCTAACCTTCAGCTGATGATATCCAGAACGAAGATCGATCTTTGAAAAGAATTGTGCTCCTTGCAACTGGTCAAACAGGTCATCAATACGTGGCAATGGGTACCTATTTTTGATGGTGACATGATTCAACTCCCGATAATCAATACAAAGTCGCATACTCCCATCTTTCTTCTTCACGAACAGAACAGGAGCACCCCAAGGAGAAGTACTAGGACGAATAAAACCAATGTCTAACAATTCCTGCAGTTGGTCTTTAACTCCTGAAGTTCAATAGGAGCCATTCGATATGGGGCTTTGGAAATGGGTTTTGTACCGGGTTCAAGGTCGATACAAAATTCAATTTCACGCTCTGGGGGTAGGCCAGGAAGTTCTTCAGGGAATACGTCAGGAATTTATTAACAATAGAAATATCATTCAAAACTGACGTATTTTTGTTTAGATCTGTGACATGAGCTAAGAAAGCTTGACATCCGTTTTTCAATAAACGAATAGCTTTATGGCTTGAGATGACAGCGATTGATTTTAATGGTTTGGTTGCTTGAATTCGCATAATAGGTCGATTAGGAATATGAAAGCTAACAACCTTACGAAAACAATCAATTTTTGCATGATGAGTAGTTAACCAATCAATCCCTAGAATCACGTCAAATGCAAGTATTTTTAATGAAATCAGATCGACAGGTAATGTGTGGGTACCAACTTGAACCAAACAAGACTTATAAACCGTGGATGTAATGAAGGTTTCTCCCAATGGAGTTTCAACTGCTAAGTCAAAGTCTAATTTCTCCGGAATCAAATTTAATCGATGAGCGCAAGTAGGAGAAATAAAAGAATGGGTAGAACCGGTATCAAATAAAGTATAGACTTCGTTAGAGTTTATGATAAGCTTACCCGTGATGACCTCATTCGGGTTCCTTGCTCTCTGGGAGTTCACAACAAACGCTCTCCCTTGCACAACCGGTTTTGACTTTTCTGGGACGGCCTTTGGTGCCTCCATCCTAGCTGAATTTGTCTTCGGTAAACGACAAAATCGGGCTAAATGACCTTCTCTTCCACAATTATAACATGCTTTGGACGGCATCGCGCAGTTTGGACTGATGTGCCCCTCCCCTCCGCATTTGAAACATATGATAGGTGGTCGTTCTCCTTCCTTAACGACAGGTGCTGGTGCTGACGTCTTTCCATCATTGTTAAATCTCCTCTTCTTGAAATGCCCATTCTTATTGTTTTGGCCCTGATTACCACCGAAGTGGTTACCATTTCTAGCCTGTTGAGCCCTATTCACAACATCTGAATACAAACACAGTTTATGAGAAACAAGATGTTGACGTATCTCCGGCTTCAAACCTCTTAAAAACATCCGCGTCATTCTTTCTTCATTATCCACCAGGTGGGACGCAAACCGGGATAACTCGCAAATTTTGCCTCGTACTGCGACACGGTCATATTATTCTGCTCCAATTTGATGAACTCCACCTCCTTCATGTGACGAATACTCTCGGGAAAGTATTTGTCGTTAAACAGCTCTTGGAACTTCTCCCAAGACATCTTCAGTGCGGCAGGTTGAGTACGCTTTATCGATTCCCACCAGTAATCTGCCTCTCCTCGCAACATAAAGGCGGCAAAGGGAACCTTTTGCTCCTCGGAGCAACCCAAGACATCAAATATCTTGGTGATCTGCTTTATCCATGTTTCAGCTACAAGTGGTTTGGGTTCTCCCTTAAACTCCGGTGGTCCCAGCTCCTTAAACTGTTTAGCGGTGACCGCCTGAGAGTTTCCAGTATTTCCACCTACGTTGTGGACAGGAGCCGCTTTCACCTGTTGTTGCATGAATTGCATAAAACCTCTGAACATTCCATCATTCATCATCTGGTCAGTGTTGTTGTTTGCATGAGGATTGTCACCTTCCTGATGAACATTATCCTGATTATTGATATGTGGTGAATCAATAATCGCCTGTGCTCCATTGCTATTCTCAACATTCTCAGATGCCATTTTCAGATACTGCCACAAAATAAAAGTTAATTGATATGTCATATATTATCCTTATATTATGACCGACCAATTAAATACCATGCAAATAAACTTAGGTAGGTCATACTAGCGAAGGAATTCCCCGTCTCTCCCCTCCTAGTTCTATTCTCACATCTTAGCCAGGGATCATATCCCTAAGCTCTGATACCAACTGTGACGCCCCCAAAATTAGGTATACATCACCCATCTTGGGTCGTCAGATACATAGTACAAATACAAATACAACTTACTAATACAACTGTCGTGTACAATACGACAAAACATAAACTGTGAGTTTGAATACAAATATTATCTTCTAGAGAGTATTCATACTCAAAAGGAGTCCTCATTACATTTATTAACACACTATTACATAGAATAGTGAGGACTACTAACTAATACTATCATTCGAACCATCACTCCGTTCCCCGACTTGCCCCAGCTACGTTCTCATTTCCTGAAGAGAACAGTGAAAGAAAGGGTGAGCTCAACTAGCCCAGTAAGAAACTATTATGACTAAGATAATGCAGAATAAATTATCATTAGCCTTCAACAATGTTAAACTGATAAAATATAATAGACATCAAGTTTAACTGCAGCGGAACAAGCAATCCATTAAAAGAGTCAAGTAGAAAATAAACTCTACTATCTTTTATGATTTAAAAAGTTTTTTAACACTGTGATCGCTGAGACTAGCTTAATAAAATAATCCACATCATCGAATCACCCCTGCACTACGGCCAAGGATATTCGTATATTCATTAATGGTCATGATCATGCCAACAACTGTCCATCAATGCACTACGGGCCAATGAGGACTTTTACCACATCATTTGTAACATTACGGTCATGATTATACCGAATAATCCCTGGTCATAATCATACCAAGTCCATCTATGCACTACAGGCCACAGATGACTTTCAACATTTTATAAACATGAGGATGATGACAATGATATAAGAATTCAATAAAACAAGTTCAAGAATTAATTTATCCAGGAATTAACAACGTCCAAATTGTCAACATGATACTGCTTTGTGGAGTAAAATTCAAGAATGATCAGGAGAATATTTTCATGAAAAGATACTAGATGAAGCGCAAATATCAAGGATATTCCACAAATTTCATGGAGTATAGAAGTCAAAACTTAACCAACTGAGTATAATAAAGAATGGAATAACAAAAGAAATCACCATGCATGCGATAGACCGCACAAACAGGTTATTCCAACAGAATAATAAATAATGGAACCAGGTCCGGCGTAAACGCACAGACAGGATATTCCGACAGAATAATAAATAATGGAACCAGGTCCGGCGTAAACGCACAGACAGGATATGCCGACAGAATAATAAATAATGGAACCAGGTCCGGTGTAAAACACACAGACAGGATGTTCCAACAGAATAATAATAAAACGGAACCAGGTCCGTGTAAAACACACAGACAGGATGTTCCAACAGAATAATAATAAAAATGGAACCAGGTCCGGTGTAAAACACACAGACAGGATGTTCCAACAGAATAATAGAAGAATGTCACCAAGTATAGGGTAGACCGCGTATACAGGTTATTCCAACAGAATAATATAAATGAAATAACAACAGTTCTCTTCATGAATAAGAAAGAATAACACCCCTTACCGTTTTAAAGAAGAGCTGAAGTAAGGAAGTAGTTAAGTAGCAGAATACTCTTCTTCTCTCTCTCTCTATAGTTTCTCTCTCTAGAGTTCAGTGAATTCGTAAGAAATAATGAAGGAATGAGCTGCTATTTATAGAAAAATAGAATGCATAGTAACTAATCCATGAACGGTCTAGATTGATTACTTTAATCTGACGGTCCATATCTAAAGAAAAATCTTTTAAATAAAATATAATATATTATATTTATAGAATAATTTTAATAAAGTATTTTGTTTTATATAAAAAGATGTTTCTGTTTTATTACGTTAATAATACGAATAAAACAAAACGTCATTATCGCTAAATAATTCATATTATTAACTGACAATAATGGAATCAAACTGAGTGACTTCTCACATAAGCATTAATAATCAATACCGTGTGCTACTATGCAACCACACGTATTACTGTACTTTTACTACCGAGTAGTTCAACAGTAACAATGGTAAAAACTTCTGCCGTTATTTTTAATAAAATATTTTTGTCGTTTTCTCAATCCGACAATAATTCCGTTGTGGGGTCCACCAATGATTGTGTCGTTGTACGAATATTCCCTGTTAAAACAAATATTCCCCGACCAATCGAATATTATATAACAACTTGCGTACTTTACAAAATTTATAAATATTACCCACAACTATAACATTATATCAAATTAACTCCATAATATTCAAAAATGATATTTATAAAAATTCATCTTTATTTATAAAAGTTGGGGTCTTACATCATTATTAATATTTTAAAGTTGTTAGTGCTCTGTTTACAATTTTGAAATTTTCGTTGTGCTTTGCACGTGACCACCCTTTCCTTTTCAGGAAGGGGGTGTTACAAAGCCACTGCTAAAAATATGTTGAGAAGTTAATTGTTTTTTTTGTGATTATATTATAAACATCATAAAAGTGTAGTCTCTCTCTATCTCTCTCTTTTTTCTTTTCTGTTTTTCTTTTAGAGTTATTTTTTGGGTACACTTTTAGAGTTATTTTGAAATTCTAATATGGTTTTTACAACTAAATCCATTTTTAATGAGAGTCATTTTTTTATTTTATTTTTAAACTTCTTGTCTTGAATATAAAGTTTGCATATTATGCATACTCTTTGATATAAAAAAATAAATTTATAGTGTTAAATTTTACTAGTCCTTCAAATTTAATATTGTGGAACTGAATAACTAGAGAAGACTAGAGACTAGAGACCAGAGACTAGAGACTAGAGACCAGTGTAAAGTGTAAATTTGATTTCTTACTGCACATTAAATTAAATGTAGTGTGTGAAAGGGCCTATAGATTTATGGACTTGGGATTGTTATATATGTATGTATACATATTTATATTTCTCCTTTTCTAAGTCTATCAATCTCTCTTGTTTTAATTCAAAGATTGATAAAAATATGAATCATTTACAATAATGTTAGGATATGAATGATTTTATTTAATTGGGTTCAATAAATACAGCCTATATATTCCAAGCAAACATGGCTCAAATAGAAATCTTAAAGGGGCTTTATCTCAAGTAAAGCCCAATTGATGGATTAGAATCCCTTCCATTGCACGTATCCTCTAATTTCTCTCAATATATATTTAGCGATATAAATATTACATTTAGCGAAATAATTGTTTACGACAAATTCTCTAATTGTTTGACCATTTTTATTGTCATTTAATGTCATTTGTATTTGGGAGAAACTGAAGAAAAAATATAATGGAGGAGATCTTAATCCTCAATTGGTCTACAATATATATGGTGAAGGCTAATTCCATATATATATATATATATATATATATATATATATATATATATATATGAGAAAAATGTATATATAAACACAGTTGTGTAGTACACCAGTTACCTATGGTGATAATTTTTTTGAACAATGGCGACCATCACCATAGATATTTTGGTCTATGACGACGGTTCAACGGTCGCTATAGCTTAAAAAACGATTGCCTTAATACGACTGTGTACTACATGACTGTGTATATAAATATAGCGGTATATATATATATATATATAATATATATATACAGGATCATTCACAGGCATAGGTAAACACATAAAAACTAATACACTATCTACATACAAATTCCCTTATATTTACAGTTAGTGCCATATATACACCTGCAGTAATTCTTACTCCGAAAGGTTTTCTAATAAATTTGGACCTGGTCTTACCTCGTGGAAATATAAAATCGGTCTCGATTCCTTGGCGAAAAAAACGGCGTTAACAAAGATTGTAAGCAAATTGATGACCAGAAATATGAAACTCAATGCATATATTTTCTAAGACCAGGCCCACTCAAATAACTATATCTAACCTTAAGTTTGGATCCAAGGAAAAGAATTTATAAAAGAATGGAATAGAAAATAGGATGAAACAGAGAGTGAAATGATTCATTCCATTCTAACTCTAATGAGTCTTTCTATATCTTGTCCCAAGTAATAAAATTCACTCGTTTGGCATGAATGACTGAATGAGAATAGTTCATTTCATTCCAATAGAACGGCTAAACAGTTTTGTTTCATTCCATAAGAATGACCCATTCCATTCTCACATTCATTCATTCGATCCAAACTTAATATAAGCGACTATATAACTCACCATTCAGAAAAATATTCTTCCCAAGACACAAATTATAAAATTTAAGATTCATATTGGCCTTTTAAAAATTAATTTGAAATTTTTCAAAAACTAAAACTGACATGACTTATTTGAAAAAATTAAAGCTTGTGAGTAGCATATAATTTAGATAATTTACCATGTTTATAATTATATGGATTAAAATTATGTAGATTAATATCAATTTTGAAATTTAAAAAAATATTGATCTTATATTAAAAATGGAAGGAGTATATTACTTTGAGCAACCATATATATTTAACGTCTGAATTGGAGATAAATAGTGGACCATGGTGATGTAATGTTTAGTTAGGCAGTTTTATTTCCTTTCTATTTATTTATACAAATTAATTGTGCAATGCATTATTACAATACGATCATTTTCTGAATTCAGTTCTCATCTCCATTTCTGTGAGAACTGAACCGGGTTAATTAGATGTGAAAATGAGGCCATACGTGAGTAACTTGCTCTGATTAAAAGAGTTTCATTTTGTCATTTAATTTTTTAATTTCCCATTTTTATTATAATTATAGATATATAGTACTCCCATTATTTTAGAGTATAAGATCATTATTGACCAAGAACGAAACGAGGAATTGATCTTAGGGGGGATCAAAAAATTTTTTAATAACATAATATATATTCAAAAAAAGGGTACTCGGGAAGAATGCATTGATATGGACCGTAATTGATGTAAGCTCGTCGAACTTCATCAAATAGATCACCACGACACTACAAGAAAAACTATAAGTCCGACAGAATTATTCTCGACGAATATGTTGAAATAAGTCTAGTTAACACGGAATAATTCGTCGATGATAAGTCTTTCAAAATTACTCTAAGTTCGACGGAATTTAGTCGGAAGTAGAATACCCTCATTGGCGGAACTGTAGTTATTTTCGAGGGAAATTTCTTCGGTAGTAATATAATTCCGAGAGACGTATGTTGTAAGACCTCAACTTTTTTATAAATAAAATTGAATTCTCTCTATTTATTATTTTGAAATAGTAAGGGATGAATTTGATTAATATAGTTAGTTATGGGTAAAATATGCAAATTTTACAAAATAAGCAAGTGGTTATAAAATATTCATTGTTGCCAGGGAATATTCGTTTGGTCGTATAATATTCTTGTTGTCGGGGAATATTCGTACGACGGCGCAACCATTTGGAATACCTGGTGGTTAAAGTACAGTAATACGCGTGGTTGCATAGTAGCACACGGTATTGCACAGTATTTTTGGATTATTGATTCTTACGTAAGAAGGCACTACTCAATAATTGTTACAGTAATTACTGTTCAATATTTTATTTTATTGATTCAATAATTACTACATTGATATTTTATATTATTATTGTTTTAATAATTGTCACTACACAGTATTTCCTATTATCAGATCAATAATTCATATTATTTGAATAATATTATTAGATAGTATTATTGACAATGTCTAAGGAAGTTCTGTCTAGGAAAGTGGTTTGGTCACCTAATTGCGCGCAAGTAATGAGAAATCTTTATCGAAAAGCCCATTTTTTTCTAGGAACGACCTGATTGTCATTATTGTGATTTTGTAATATTATTTATGAATAATTAATTATTGATTTATATGATAAGAAAATATTTATTTTATGTGAATATAAATGAAAGAATTAATGCTGAAGTATTTTATCAATATTTTGTCGGAATGGATGTATTAAAAATCATCCGTATGTGGTTTTCGGTTATTTTTCTATTTAAAATTTGGAAAAATTTTCTTCTACAAAGTTGTAGAAAAAAATTTTTATATGGAATGAAAATAAAGTTTATATTTTTCTGATAAAAGTACTATTTATTATGAATTATTGAAGTTTCAGAAATATATATTTTTATTAAAAATATGGGTGGGCCCCACTTTTGGTTGTTGTGGAAAAAATTATTGAATTTCAAGTGTGGTGTGCGTGAATAGCAATGGGTAAAAGCCACCGGTAGCAGGTTAGTCTGCTTTGGCGTTCTAAGCATTTTTCTATAAATAGGGTGCTTATGATAGAATTGAAAATCACATGAGAATATGAAGTTTTCTCTCTCTATAATATCGAGCGTATTTTTGTGAGTATTTAGATATCTTGAGTGTTTCTATTGAGTGCAAGTTTTCTTTAATATCATATCCGATATTTCAGCCAGAAGTACTATTCTTTTGAGGTAAAGGATGTTATTTTCTTCGTAAATGATGTTATTTCGTTCAATATCATTATGTCAAAATATTTGTATGAATTTTATTATAAAATTTTTTCCTTTTCATGTTGAGGTTACTATTCACGTATATGACACTATTCACGTATACGACACTATTCACGAATACGGTACCATTCACGAGTACTATTCACGAATTATGATTTTTTTTATGAATTGTTACATTTTGTATCGGGGTTACAATTCACGTATACGACACTATTCACAGAAAAATTAAATTTTTTTTTTGTCCAAGTTATCTATTATGATTACTATCTGTGACTGTATCCATGTTTTGATCTTCATTCTTGAATTTTGCTCCAAAATTGATTATTATGGAGTATTTTTGAATTTGGATAAACCAAAGTACGAGTCCCTAATCCTTGTGTGACGCCTCCAAAATTAGGTATACATCATCCATCTTGGGTCGTCAGATACATGGTACAGAATACAAATACAACTTACTAATACAACTGTCGTGTACAATACGACAAAACATAACTGTGAGTTTGAATACAATTATTGTCTACTAGAGACTATACAAACTCAAAAGTAGTCCTCATTACAATTATTGTCATACTATTTAACAGAATAGTGAAGACTACTAATACTATCATCTGGTCCATCACTCCGTTCCCCGACTCGTCCCAGCTATATTCTCATTTTCTGAAGAGAACAATGAAAGAAAGGGTAAGCTCAACTAGCCCAGTAAGAAATATTATGACTACGATAATGCAGAATAAATTATTATTAGCCTTCAACAGTGTTAAACTGATAAAATATAACGAACATCAAGTTTAACTGCAGCGGAACAAGCAATCCATTAAAAGAGTCAAGTAGAAAATAAAATCTACTATCTTCTCTATGATTTAAAAGGTTTTTCAACATTGTTATCGCTGGGACTCAGCTTAATAAAATAATTCACATCATCGAATCACCCCTGCACTACGGCCAAGGATATTCGTGTATTCATTAATGGTCATGATCATGCCAACAACTGTCCATCAATGCACTACGGGCCAATGAGGACTTTCACCACATCATTTGTAACATTACGGTCATGATTATACCGAATAATCCCTGGTCATAATCATACCAAGTCCCTATGCACTACAGGCCACAGATGACTTTCAACATTTTATAAACATGAGGATGATGACAATGATATAAGAATTCAATAAAACAAGTTCAAAAATTAATTTATCCAAGAATTAACAACGTCCAAATTGTCAACATGATACTTCTTTGTGGAGTAAAATTCAAGAATGCTTAGAAAAATATTTTCATAAAAAGATACTGGATGAAACGCAATTATCAAGGATATTTCACAAATTAAATGGAGTACAGAAGTCAAAAAACTTAATCAACTGAGTATAATAAAGAATGGAATAACAAAAGAAATCACCATGCATGCGATAGACCGCACAGACAGGTTATTCCAATAAATAATAAATAATGGAATCAGGTCCGGCGTAAAACGCACAGACATGATATTCCAACAGAATAATAATAAAGATGGAACTAGGTCCGGTGTAAAACACACAGACAGGATGTTCCAACAGAATAATAATAAAGACGAATAAGGTCCGGTGTAAAACACACAGACAGGATGTTCTAACAGAATAATAATAAAGACGGAACCAGGTCTGGTGCAAAACACACAGACAGGATGTTCCAACAGAATAAAAGAAGAATGTCACCAAGTATAGGGTAGACCGCGTATACAGGTTATTCTAACAGAATAATAAGAAATGGAATAACAACAGTTCTCTTCATGAATAAGAAAGAATAACACCCCTTACCGTTTTAAAGAAGAACTGAAATAAGGAAGTAGTTAAGTAGCAGAATACTTTTTTTCTCTCTCTATAGTTTCTCTCTATAGTTTCTCTCTCTAGAGTTCAGTGAATTCGTAAGAAATAATGAAGGAATGAGCTGCTATTTATAGAAGAATGGACTGCATAGTAACTAATCCATAAACGGTCCAGATTGATTTATTTTAATCTGACGGTCCATATTAAAAGAAAAATCTTTTAAATAAAATATAATATATTCTATTTATAGAAGAACTTTAATAAAGTATTCTGTTTTATATAAAAAGATGTTTCTGTTTTATTACATTAATAATACGAATAAAACAAAACTTCATTATCGCTAAATAATTCATATTATTAACTGACAATAATTGAATCAAACTGAGTGACTTCTCACATAAGCATTAATAATCAATACCGTGCTACTATGCAACCACACGTATTACTGTACTTTTACTACCGAGTAGTTCAACAGTATCAATGGTAAAACTTCTGCCGTTATTTTTAATAAAATATTTTTGTCGTTTTCTCAATCCGACAATAATTCTGTTGTGGGGTCCACCAATGATTGCCGTTGTACGAATATTTCCTGTTAAAACGAATATTCCCCGACCAATCGAATATTATATAACAACTTGCGTACTTTGTAAAATTTATAAATATTACCCACAACTATAACATTATATCAAATTAACTTCATAATATTCAAAAATGATATTTATAGAAAATTCATCTTTATTTATAAAAGTTGGGGTCTTACAACCTCCCCTTCTTATGAAATTTCGCCCTCGAAATTAGGGTACGTACCTGGTATGTCAAAGATAAGGACCTTAGTTCATTTCAGATTCTAACTCCTAAGTCATTTCCTCAACATCGTGATTTCTACACAAAACTTTGACTTGAGGTATAACCTTGTAGCGTAGAATATGTTCCTTCTTATCCAAGATTTGAACAGGAACATCTTCATACGTCAAATCCTCCGCTATTTCGTCCAGTTCTAACTCAATAATGTGGTTCGGGTCTTCCACATATTTACGTAACATGGATATGTGAAAAACGTTATGAACACGAGACATACTTGGCGGTAAAGTGAGTCTATAAGCCACAGTTCCTACTCGATCGAGAATTAAAAATGGACCGATGAATCGAGGATTGAGCTTTCCTCTCTTTCCAAATCTCGTAACTCCTTTCCATGGAGCAACACGTAAGAACATATGATCTCCTATATCAAATTCTGCGTCCTTTCGATGAAGATCAGTATAACGCTTTTATCGATCTTGTGAGGTTTTTATACGTTGTCGGATCGTTTGAATCTTTTCTGTAGTCATACACACCAACTCCAGTCCCAACAACGTTACTTCACCCACCTCATCCCAGCATACTGGAGAACGACACTTTCTTCCATACAACGCTTCGAATGGAGCCATGCCAATACTTGTTTGATAACTGTTGTTGTAGAAAAACTCCACCAATGATAAGAACTTGTCCCAACTTCCCTTGAAGTCAAGGACACAGAGTCTTAATAAATATCTTCTAGAGTTTGAATAGTCCTCTCTGATTGTCCGTCCGTCTGAGGATGATATGCCGAACTAAATCGTAAATCCGTGCCCATAGCTTTTTGTAAGCTAACCCAAAATCGTGAAATGAATCTTGGGTCTCAGTCAGAAACTATGGATACTTGCATACCATGCAGTCTTACAATCTCGTTTATGTACATACGAGCAAGACGTTCAAGTGTATAAGTTTCTCGTATCGGAAAAAATAAGCAGACTTGGTCAATCTATCAACAATGACCCAAATCGCATCAATACCTTGAGAAACCTTAGGAAGACTGGTAACGAAATCCATGGTAATGTGCTCCCACTTCCATTTTGGAATTTATAGTGGTTGCAATAGACCTTTTGGTACTTGATGCTCCGCCTTGACTCGTTGACAAGTTAGACACCTTGAGATAAACAGCACTATCTCTCGCTTCATATTGCTCAACCAAAATGTATGACGAAGATCATGATACATTTTGGTACTCCCAGGATGGATTGCAAACGGTGTGTTGTGCTCCTCCATCATGATTTCATACTTTAAATCAGGATCGTTAAGAACACAAAGTCTGAAGTTGACTCGAAGTATTCCTTCTTCATCGATTCTTACTTCCGGCATAGCACCTTCTTGCACTTTCTTCCTCATACGCATCAGCTCCAGGTCTGTAGCTTGAGCAGCTTTAACTTTATCGATTAAAGTCGGTTCTACTCGTATATTCGCCATCATCACATGGGTCCCTGGAGTCTTTAACTCTATCTCCATCCTTTGCAAGCCACACAAAATGGACCTTTGTGTTGACAATATCGCACTCGTATTTGCATATGATCTTCTACTCAATGCGTCAGCTACCACGTTCGCTTTTCCAGGATGGTATTGAATGGTATGATCATAATCTTTCAATAGTTCAAGCTAACGTCGTTGTCGCATGTTGAGTTCCTTTTGAGTGAAAAAATATTTGAGGCTTTATGATCCGTAAAGATCTCCACCTTCTCCCCATACAAGTAATGCCTCCAAATTTTAAGTGCAAAGACAACAACTGCCAACTCTAGATCATGAGTAGGATAATTTCTCTCATATTTCTTGAGTTGTCTTGATGAGTAGGCTATGACTTTTCCATGTTGCATAAGAACGCATCCCAACCCTTTGCTCGAAGCATCACTGTAGATGACAAATCCCTCCGAGCCAGATGGTATTGTTAGAACAGGTGCTGAAATGAGTCTCCTCTTGAGTTCTTGAAAACTCTTATCACATTCTTTGCTCCAACCAAACTTTGTATCTTTCCGAGTCAGCTGAGTTAGTGAGTAGCAATTCGAGAAAATCCTTCCATGAATCTCCGATAATAACCAGCTAAACCGAGAAAGCTACATAATTCGGTTACTGATTTAGGTTGCTCCCAGCTTTGAATAGCTTCAATCTTTGCCGGGTCAACAGATATTCCACGACTTGATACTACGTGCCCAAGGAATGCTACCTCCTTCAGCCAGAACTTGCATTTCTTCAACTGAGCATAAAGCTTGTATTCATGAAGCTTTGGAGTACCAGCCTCAAGTGTTGCTCATGATCTTCACGACTTTTGGAATAAATAAGGATGTCATCAATAAAGACGACCACAAAGTGATCCAAATATTTCTTGAATACCCGGTTCATCATATCCATGAAGGCAACAGGAGCATTAGTCAATCCAAAGGACATGACTAGGAATTCATAATGCCCGTACCAAGTTCTGAAAGCCGTCTTTGGAATATCCTCAGTTCTAACCTTCAGCTGATGATATCCAGAACGAAGATCGATCTTTGAAAAGAATTGTGCTCCTTGCACTTGGTCAAACAGGTCATCAATATGTGGCAATGGGTACTTATTTTTTATGGTGACATGATTCAACTCCCGATAATCAATACAAAGTCGCATACTTCCATCTTTATTCTTCACGAATAGAACAGAGCACCCCAAGGAGAAGTACTAGGACGAATAAAGCCAATGTCTAACAATTCCTGCAGTTGGATCTTTAACTCCTGAAGTTCAATAGGAGCCATTCTATATTGGACTTTGGAAATGGGTTTTGTACCGGTTCAAAGTCGATACAAAATTCAGTTTCACGCTCGGGGGTAGGCCAGGAAGTTCTTCAGGGAATACGTCAGGAATTTATTAACAATAGAAATATCATTCAAAACTGACGTATTTTGTTTAGATCCGTGACATGAGCTAAGAAAGCTTGACATCCGTTTTTCAATAAAGAATAGCTTTATGGCTTGAGATGACAGCGATTGATTTTAATGGTTTGGTTGCTTGAATTCGCATAATAGGTCGATTAGGAATATGAAAGCTAACAACCTTACGAAAACAATTAATTTTTGCATGATGAGTAGTTAACCAATCAATCCCTAGAATCACGTCAAATGCAAGTATTTTTAATGAAATCAGATCGACAGGTAATGTTGGGTACCAACTTGAACCAAACAAGACTTATAAACCGTGGATGTAATGAAGTTTTTTCCAATGGAGTTTCAACAGATAAGTCAAAGTCAAATTCTCCGGAGTCAAATTAAATCGATGAGCGCAAGTAGGAGAAATAAAAGAATGGGTAGAATCGGTATCAAATAAAGTATAGACTTCGTTAGAGTTTAATGATAAGCTTACCCGTGATGACCTCATTCGGGTTCCTTACTTTCTGGGATGTCACAACAAACGCTCTCCCTTGTACTACCGATTTTGACTTTTCTGGGACGGCCTTTGGTGCCTCCATCCTGGCTGAACTTATTTTTGGTAAACGATAAAATCGAGCTAAATGACATTCTCTTCCACAATTATAACATGCTTTAGACGGCATCACGCAGTTTGGGCTGATGTGCCCCTCCCCTCCGTATTTGAAACATATAATAGGTGGTCGTTCTCCTTCCTTAACAATGGGTGCTGGTGCTGACGTCTTTCCATCATTGTTGAATCTCCTCTTCTTGAAATGATCATCATCTTATTGTTTTGGCCCTGATTACCACCGAAGTGGTTACCATTTCTGGCCTGTTGATTCCCCCACGCTTGTTGTCACCGCTTCGATGACTACTCTCACTGGTATTATCATTTTGCCGACTACTCTCTTTGGTTGCGTTGACTCGTTTCGCGCTCCACTAACTGAGCCCTATTCATAACATCTGAATACAAACACAGTTTAAGAAATAAGATTTTGACGTATCTCAGTTTCAAACCTCGCAAAAACATTCGCGTCATTCGCTCTTATTATCCACCAAGTGGATGCAAACCGGGACAACTCCACCTCATACTACGACACGGTCATATTATTCTGCTCTAATTTGATGAACTCCACCTCCTTCATGTGTCGAACACTTTCGGGAAAGTATTTGTCATTGAACAACTCTTGGACTTCTTTCAAGACATCTTCAGTGCGCGAGTTGAGTACCTTAATCGATTTCCCCAGTATCATGCCTCTCCTCGCAATATAAAGGCGGCAACGGGAAACTTTTGCTCCTCAGCATCCCAAGACATCAAATATCTTGGTGATCTCTTTATCCATGTTTCCGCTATAAGTTATTTTGGCTCTCCCTTAAACTCCGGTGGTCCCACTCCTTGAACTGTTTAGCGGTGACCGTCCGAGAGTTTTCAGTGTTTCCACCTACATTTTGAACAGGAGCCGCTCCGTCCTGCTGTTGCATGAACTGCATAAAGCTTCTGAACATTTCATCATTCATCATTTGGTCAGTATTGTTGTTACATGAGGATTGTCGCCTTCCTGATCACATTATCTCGATTATTGTATGTGGTGAATCAACAGTCCGCCTGTGCTCCATTGCTATTCTCAACATTCTCAGATGTCATTTTCAGAAACTGCCACAAAACAAAAGTTAATTGATATGTCATATATTATCCTTATATTATGACTGACTAATTAAATACCATACAAATAAACTTTAGGTAGGTCATACTAGCGAAGGAATTCCCCGTCCTTCCCCTCCTAGTTCTATTCTCACATCTTAGCCAGGGATCATATCCCTAAGCCTGATACCAACTGTGACGCCCCCAAAATAGGTATACATCACCCATCTTGGGTCGTCAGATACATAGTATAGAATACAAATACAACTTACTAATACAACT